>JARHVA010007167.1:242500-497500 GCA_037957365.1 Torreya grandis
TTTCAAATGAAATGTATCTAAATGGTTAGCCTAAGTGATTTAATTTGAGTTAATACTCAAAATGGATTGACATATATACAATATCAACCCTCATTTATAATCACCTATCAAAATACCAAAGAGACCAAGGCAACTTATAAAAAACACTCTATCAATAATTTAATTAAATAAAGCTTCCCTATTTATACCCTAGTCATAGGTACAACACATCTATAGGTTTGATGTACTAAATGAAAATCCCAATAGCCTAACTTACAAATTTAAAGTTTAGGTCACTTGTGTAATTAACTTCCACATATCACATGATTCACACACAAGCTAGCACATAGGGGAAAATACATGAGTCTAAGGCCCTCTTATAGAGTATTGGCTATGTAGTTAGTGCTAACTAATAGTGGGATCTTTAGGTTTAGCTTGACACCATGTGTCCACTAACCCATTTCCCCTTAGGTCATCATGAATATGAAGAACTAGGGTTTTACAAATTCATGAGAAGTGACAATCCATGACCCAGATATGAATGCAATAGAATGAAGGTGAAGAAAAACCTAAAAACATCCATGTGGTTACATCCTTTTCCATAAGGTATTTTATATAAGACACTTATATTGAACCCAAATAGTATTATCATCACAACTACCTAGGATGATGTTAGTGTCTAGAGTTCTAGAAGTGTCAGATCTAGAATCTGATGAGTATTATATAATATCCGTCTAGCCTAATTTATTCTTGTTCTATATGCAACACTCTATACGTATTAGAACCAACTATTTATATCAATTCTTTGTCATTTTTATACTAACTTAGTTTTACTTTCTATATTTAAACTATACTTAGTATAATAAATTTAGTGCATGCTTATAATTGAGTTTATCGCTCAATTAGCCTACTATAGATCTGATTATCACCCTTGTACATTATCATTTCTCTAATCTTAACCTAATTATTAGAACACTAATGTAGGATAAAATTCATATCTAAATTAGTGTTAAACATTTAGTTAACCGGATCCATGTAAATGAAAAACAATTATGATCTAGGGCTTTAAATCCTTTTAGGGTTTCATCTTTTTATGATGTATTTTTAAATCTGAAGCTTTACCCTAGGTTTCACCTCCTCTGGTTACAAGGGTTGAAGGTGTGCATATGATACAAGATGATGTTTCCTTCATTGGTGCATTTTGGCCTCAAAATATATCCATTTTAAAATTTATCCAAGGTATTTTCTACTCAAGTTGATATGCTAAAAAAAGCTTTTTTTTGTCAAAATTTGATATGGATTTTTCAAAATTTTCAATTAACATTTTTATTAAATATTGGCATACAAGGAGAATGGTGAAATTATGTTGAAATTGTTTAATGGGTTTAATAAAAAATTAGACTTTATTAATAAATATCGCCTAGATCTCAAAAAAAAATCTTATTTATTATAATTGTTGATTCTTTATTTGGAATATTATAGGGTTTTACTTGTGAAGGATTTTGCATTTTTTGGCCATTTTATGCTTCAAAATCAATAAAATTGCAAATTACTTATAGGTTTTTCAAATTATCTTGATATAGATAAAAGTGTGTTTTGGTTTTCTAAAATATTATACAAATTTGGAAAATTTAACATTTTACTATTTTAGTAAATGTAGACCTATAGGCTGCACACTATACTTTTGTTTCCCTACTTTTATGGGTTCATCCTGCTTCTTATTTTTCCTAAAAAACCTATTTCAGATTCCAAAAATTCTTATCCATTCACTTTACATTGATTCATCTTAATTTGGCACATTATTTGTTAAACTAAAATCCTAGTTTGCATATTAGGGTTTTTATCCTTCAAAAGCTTACTTCAAATTCATATATTTATTTTTAGATTTGATTGTATAGTTATATTTTAAGTCATGATGATTTATCTTGTTTCTCTAGGACTATACATAATTATGGATGTCTTTAGGAAAAGTCCTACAAAACCCCATCCTTATGATCATTTATTTAATATACCCAAAGATCAATGCATTGCATTTACAGATATTATAGAACATCAAAATCATCTGATTCTATTCCTTATATTTATGATCATAAAAAAATAATGATAAAAATGCAAGTTTAATTGACTATTATACAAATAACATGTCTTCACATGGTTATGAAAATGACACTGAATGTGCATATAATGACCCTCTTTCCTTTATTTCCAATTCCATTCATGAAAGGCCTAAAAGGATAAAAATGATTCCTTTTCTTGAAGTTGATACAACTTAATATGAAATAAATTAACATTAAAGATGATGAATATGTTTCATGAATAAATTCTCAATATGAATCTAAAATTGAATGTTTTCCTTATTTTTCATATGATGAAAATGTTAAAAAATATGAGTGTGTGCTTTCTTTCCAGAATAATGATAGTGTTGAAAATATCACACTTTTTTTGTATCACTCAAGTAGTAAAATTATTATTCTATCTCCTATGGTATGTCACAAAATTTCAATTAATGTTGTACCTTGTAATGATAATGAAATCAACCTTTGTACTATTCAAGAATGTATACTTACCTCTTTAGACATGGGTGATTCATTATCAAATATTGGAAAAACATGTGATGATCCTCTTAACTATAAGAAGGGTGATAGCTCTCATCCTTCTAGCTAGGTTCATATTATCACCCCTTTAAAGGGTAGGTAGATCATCCTAAAAGAGGATAACCATAAAACCCTTCCCACATCCCTTGATGGTGGATGTATGCATGTTCAATCTAAAATACCTAGGTTTTGTGTTTTTGAAGCCCTAAAAGATCAAATTAATAGTATGAGCAAGTTAATAAAGGGGTTATAAAATTAGGTCACATACCTACATAATCCAACATAGGCTAGTGTTAATCATGTTTTTATATCCTCATATACCAATGTTGTACCCAAAAAGGTTTCCAATTTATATTAAAAGATAAAATAAAACAAATCCAAAATAAATGATTCAAAAAGTGACCAGAAGGCTAGTAAGAGTCCAAATGAAATCCTCAGAAACATTTTTCAAAACAAAGTGAGCAAATTACCTCCTATACGTCCTATAAGGAGATCCAAGTACTATTTTTCATAAAACATAATGCATGGGCATGATATATATTATTTTTTAAAATTAAATAATCAAATTAAAAGTCAAAAATATTGTGGTGATCCTATCACTGATGCACCAACCAATAAAACCACTCAAAATATGAGTACCTCTCCCAAACCACAAAGTACCAAAATAAAAAAAAAGTGTACCAAATAAAAATTTAGAGTAAATAGTTGAATATGTCAAAATTAGAGATAGAAAAGGCTCAAAATGAGAATTATGATCAAGAAAAAGATACAAAATTACCTCTCAATAATGATACTAATTTTTACAAATAGTATAATTTTAGAATGAAATATTTACAAAAATTGTGTTATCATGGTCAAGGATTGGGAAAACATTATCAAAGCATTACTCATCCTATTTCCACATATGATCAAAATGATCATCAAGGCTTGGGATATATTGGTAATGCTAATGAAAATCATTCAAATATATATTTGGCTAATGCAAAATAATAAAAACTTACAAATGGGAGCAAGTCAAAAATCAAAGCATAGATAGAAAAGGCACCATTACAAAAAGAGAAATGGGTACATCAAGTGTTCAAAATAGGATTTTTAACAAAAACAATGGAAAAAATAAAGATACACTTTAAAAATATAAATTTGTAAATGTGGTTACAAATGAGGCAACTAAAATACCTTCCTCATATCAAAACACTTATACTCTAACTACTTATGTAGATGATGCACAATCTATAGATGAATAGTTCAACAAGCCATGTCCTGATCCACTTGATAACTTACCACATGATCATTAAACTAGAGATTTATTGTTTTTAACTAGTTTTACTTTCATATGGTGATTATCCTAGTTATCACTACATTAATGTTAAATATCCAACTTAAGGTTGAAAATCTTCAAAGAATACTTAAAAAATTAAAAAAAATAATAAAAAATCCAAAAATATCTTCGACACCCACATGTTCTATGGGTTCATTGGCATATATGTGTTACTTTCATATTGATGGATGTAATATTCATTTATTCCTACATACACACATGTGTGTCAAACTACTACTTGAGTATGATACAAGAATACACAAATACATTACATATTCCTATTTTAGATGTTGGGCCTTCCCTCTGCTCATGTCATGCATACATTGGGGGCATTTGTTTCTTAGATATTGATACACACATGTTATATGATTTTATGATCACTCTAGATTATCATATTTGAGATTACATATGTACTTACACATGCCTTTATCTATGTTTATATCTTACACCTGGGGTACTTGATATATTATAAAATTGACATATTTTTCTAACACATTTGATCCATATGCTACTATAGCATGTTTATGCTAGTTGCTTATGATTTACTTTATGAACTTATTTGAGTGTATTAACTTGATATTATATTCCTTTTTTTAGCATTTGAAATATTCTTTGCTTGCAATCCCCATGCCTATGTATGTGTTAACCATTTTTACCTTAGGCTAAAATGGGTCAACCCCCTATATGGAAGTCTTCATGAAAGATAGGATCATAAAAAGGGTCCACACAGACCTTAATAAGTTCATCCAAACTTCCAAATATCAATAAGTAGCTTAATAATAATCTTTTTGAAACCATACTATCATCAAGACATCACATGGAAACTAGAATGGACTAGTTCACTTGGGCATTTTATAAATATGCTCATAAAGCCTTTTGTGACCATTAAATCATGTGAAATCAATATCCTTTGTGACAATATAATTTTATTAAAGTTATATACCTGAATGAGTATTCTATCTTGAGGTCTAAGCCTTCAAATTTTAGCTTACCGAGTCTAAGGGACAAGCCATCTAGGACATCATCCAAGAATGAATAAACTAGTTATTGTGTGCATTTTTTTATCTTAACTAAAGAAGCCTTATGAGATGAATATTTTAGCACCATGGAGTTATACATACTAGGATCATCCTATGAAATTTTCATGCCTACATGAGTTCTCTAGCTCGAGTTATGGATCTTTAAAGTTGCATTTATAAAGTAAGATGTCTACATAAATGTCAAAATAAAGATCAATCAAAATAAACCCTTTTAAGATTAAATTTAATGGTCATGTGAACATCAATGATGGTCTCACAAACATAATTTTATGAAATTAATGACATCAAATTTAATCTCATATAATAGCCATTGGTTTTTAAAGAGTGGGTCCCAACAAATCTGGTTTGCATTGAATCATACATCTTGATCTAACTGTGCAAGATGGGTCAAAAGGTCAAGGAACTTGAGAGGACACCACATGTCACAAGATCTAAAATTTAAAGGCTAATAGTAAATCCTAAAATTGAATATGGGGCTACCACATAGTACCAACTTAGACATAGTTGACAAGTTAAGGGCAAAATTAATGGCTTTCACTTATTTGTACTGATCAAGATCAATGGTGCATGGATGGGTCAAAATGAGTCAATGATCCAAGTCATTTTTTGATGGACAATAAAATTAATGCAAGCCCAAGTGACTTATATCGAAGTCTAAAAAGCTATTTTTAACTAAGGAAAATAAGTGTTGTAGGGTCATCTTGCTGCCATTAGAGTTCGATCAAACACCATGAAGTGGACACAGTGATGTAGTCAGATATAAAGAATATAAAAGACCACCATCAAAGCTTAGTATGTACCTCTAGCTTAAATATTTGAGGGTTTTAGTGCCATTTTATGATTAAATTCACTTTTGTTTAAAAAGGGTCCATACATATATGAATTTTTAGTCCCAATAAAGTTAGAATGGGTTTATGTGGACCTAATAGATACCAGGCATTGAATAGAGTGTCATAAATATAATGAATATAGTAAAACCAATAGTCTAAGACTATTTATCCATCTATAGTGGACCTGTGAGCTTAAGGACAAGTTCAAGCATGGCCCATTTTAAACAAGAGCTAGAATTCCAAAGGATGTCATAGAAGCATACATGTAGACCTCAATGGTTCCATCTCCAGGACCAACTACATGAAAAAGACCCTTCTCTCCACTTTTTCATGCCAAAATAAACTAGTTATGAGTGGTTATCAATAAGACACAATTTTTAAAAATGGATTTGATGGGTGTAACTGCATTGATGTCATGACCCAACTCAAAACAACTCGATCCCACTAATATAACCATTAGGTAGAATCAATAAGTGAATAATGTAATTATGCAACCATTTTAAGTAACTTGGATCAATAAAAAGGTATGAATGAGCACAATTTGAAAAATAAATTATAACTACATTTCAAATGTTTAGACTGATTGATTCCCCTTTTTAGCACCAAGGCTCCCTTTCTCTTGCTTCCTTTATGCTATAAGTAGCTACTATTTTGGCCTTTGTATATATACCACACAATGCATGGTGAAGCTTGATGGTACTAATATCATATTTTTCCTTTGAACATTAATTCAAGTTTGTTTCAATGTTTTGAACAATAGTTTAAGTTTGCAAGTGATGTATGGTCATGACAAGTGATAACTCTCTATCCTTCCTTCCATTATCCTTTCATGTTTGAGTAAGATTTCCTAGTCTAATAGGTCATATAGAGTTTAGTCTAGTGTTTAAATATTTTTTAAATGTAAAATTATCCTTGGAGTGTGAAATATACCCTCTAGTTCATTTGCCTTGTGTTGCTACTCACATCTCACCTTTTTATTGAAATGCTCATGTTAGAACCAATTAAGACTCAGAGACTAGTTTGTATGCTTTGTTTCATCATGGTATAAATATGATGGTCATGTGGAAGACATTTTTGTGCATCACTTCCTTTAGAATAGGTTAAATTTATGCATTCTCTAACTCTTTCCCCCATAAGTAAGTAGTAGTTTCAGTGATAAGCATTGCATGATATATTCAGGGAGATCCCTTAAATTTAGAGGCTCATTTCCAATATAGGTAAACCCACATAACTATAAATTTTACCATGTTTCCCAAATATAGAAGAGGACTAAAAGCCCTCTTCTAAGGTGTAAGATTTGGTGGAAATAATTTTAGCATGACCAGTGGGACCCATTGTCTTTAAGATAATTTTTCAAGGTGAATGTTGGTCTTGATAACATCAACTACAAATTAGTGTACTAATAAACATTTGGTGACTCCTTCAAGGTAAATCTAGTTCAAGGCATTATCTTTTTTATAAACTTACCTTCATAATTCATGGTTCTCACTAGGTCATCCTTTGTTAAAACATTCAATCCCATTAACCCACATATTCAACCTAAAATTCCTCTTGACATTTAATACCCATAGCCTAATCTACCCTTTGAAGAATGAGTAGATTTTACTAGAAAAGAAGGGAGTGAAGAGACTAAATAATTTGAAGATATTAAATAAGAAGACATGGCTAAACCTCATGTTTTATTTGTCTTCAATACTAAAAATCCAAGTCAAATTCAATTATATGATGTCATTCTTCCTAACACTAATAAAGGTGTACAAAAATTAAATGGTGAGAGTCATGTCACACTTAGTGATCAGATTACGGATGTTTCTAACATTTGTAGTTTATAAAATATTATTCAAGAGAATGTTACCATTAGACTCCTTGGAATGTCTCTTAGGGGAAAAGATCTTGATTGGTATAGGACTATAGAAGGGGGATGAATCATAACATGGGATGAGTTTGGAGTGTTGTTGACTTCCAGATTTGGAAATGAAAGTGAACATGCTTCTCTCATACATCAGCTCAACATGATAAAAAGGGGACAGAAAGAAATAATGCATGATTTTAACTATAAGTTCTAAAAGAATTTGAATATACTACCTCCTCTTATGATACCATTTTATAGCTTTGTGTTCCCTACTTACTTGAAAGTTGTTGGGACTAAAATTATTATCATGCTTCAATACATGAGTGGTTCCATCCTCCCTAAAGCATATGAACTTGTTATCAAATCTAAAAATAATCTCATCCAAGCTATAATATTTCCACCTAAAGTGTCTATTCCTTTATTATCCCATGCTTATACTAATGCTCCAAATGTGGCTCAAACTCTTAATGCCAATACCAAGTCCAAGGTTGTTCCTAGGTAAGCAGAAAATATTGTTGATTAGAAAGCAAAGTTCCTAGCCTTATAGGCTCAAAATAGGAAATCTAATATGAAAAAAGGTGCCTATCATAATCCTTACCCCTATTAGTAACAACATGGTCAATAATATGGAAGAGGAAGAGGCCAATGGTATCCTAACCCCAATAGGAATTCTAATGCATACAATCCTAACTCTACCACCAATGTAAGGGAGATGGTACTAGCTCATAATAATTTGGTTCAAAGAGAAGATTGGTAGCAAGACCAATTCATGGATGAAAATTAAAATAGATAAAAATATTTTTTGGCTCAAATATTATTTACTCCTCTCCTATCAAATGAAGATGAGGTGATGATGAGAATTAATGAGGATTAGCAACCTCAAGGAGAAATCTTCACCCATTTTTCTAGTTGAAGATAATTTTGTGCTAAATCAAAGAGCCTCTATTGTAGATAATACAAGGGCTAAGAGAAAATATTTAGGAGGTGATATTATCATTCCTATAGGCTCATCCAATTCTCCTACAAGGGAATAAGACACATCTGCAAGTGTGATAGTTCCAAAAACTCATCTCTAGCAAGTTAAAATATGGTAAGGTCTACTCTTATTCCTCCAATTTCAATAACCCTCTACCTAAAAAATCCCAAGAAAAAGTAGGTATCTATTATTTAAACATTATAGATTATTTGAAGAACACTAAAATATCAATTTCTATTTGGGATTTTCTTCATATACCTGGTCAAAAATAACTCCTTCAAAACCAGTTACCTACTATCCCTTCTAGTGTCTCACCCTCAAATAAAAGTCATGGCCATGTTGTTCTTACAAATACATTATTGAGCCATCCAATAGGGCTTATAAACCTCCACCATTTTACCTCACCCTTTTTATAGGTGATATTTTGGTAGACAATTACATTCTCAATAGTGGAGCTTCTACTTTTGTCATGCCCAAAGTTGTAGCTAACTAGTTGGGCCTAAAATATGAGTGACATAGCAAAGGGGTCCTTCAATTAGATGGTACACCTACCAAGATATTAAGACTAATAAAAGACTTGAAGGTTTTCTTGTATTTTTTACCTCATTTTACTATCTTTTAAGACATAGTTGTGGTTGATCTCCCAACCCACTTTAAAATCTACCTATCAAGGGACTTCAAAACTAAGATAGTTTGCTACCTCTCAGTTGACTAGTATTTCTTTGACTTTAAAAAAAGATATAGGGCCAAGGTGATAATAAGGAGGTAACCCCTTGCAAGGTTTCATATAGAACCTTACATTGAGATAAGTTCTAATTTGAATTATGTTTTTCATGAAGAAAAGGATTCTATTGTAGATGATGGCATTTCCTCCAAGCTTTATGGCACTACAGATTTGTTTCTTGATGAATATGGTACTAATACTTATGAGTAGGATACTTATGCTCTCATGGAAGAAAATGATCTAGGAGTATATTATATACATGAAGAAGGAATACCAACACCTCTACTTACTAAATAAGAGGGTGAAGGTGATGATCTATAGAAGATGTTTTTTGATGTTTCAATAAGTAAAGTCGGTGTAAGGGATAGTGTTATGTTGGTCTCCCAATATAAATAATAGTATTGTGCTTCATATAGATTATATTTTAGTTGTGCTTGTAATATGGCTAAGTATGAAGGTTTAATTCATGGCCTTCAATGGGCAAGGAGAAAAGGAATAAAAAATGTGCAAGTGTATGGAGATAGTGAATTGGTTGTGCATTAGGTGAGGAATGTGGTTGCTGCCAAGAACCCTCTGATTACATCATACATGCATAAGGTATGGTATTTTCTTGAATAATTAAATGTATTTAATATTCAATTAGTCACAAGAGATAAAAATAGTCATGATAATAGACTAGCTACCATAGGAGCTCAATTTGATACTCCAACTGTCATATAAGAGGAGAAAAAATAGTCTCATATTAAGATCATCATCATACCTTTTCTACCTAATAATGAAGTGTCTTGACAAGTGTTTGATAGTAACAAAAACATTGCTTGCTTCTTTAAAAATGAGGCCAAATTTTCTTCAAGGAATCAAAGGAGGCTCCAAGAATAATTGAGTGATCAGATTGTGCAACTAAGAACCAATAAGATACCTAAGGGTTTGGTGACCTTAGAAAGTATCTATTGACCAAATTGACTTTTTAGTCAATTTGAATCAACATATATAGTAAAAATTTCTACTAGAGGGTCTTTCATAAGTCATTTAGTATTAATTCATGCTTGTAATAGTCTAAACATGGTCAATTTGGCCTCATAAGTCATTTCAAGTCTTTCTAAGGTCTCTTCAATAGCCAAAATAGTGCATTTAATGTCTTGTACAAATTTATTGGGAATTATGCAAGCTTCAAAAGATGATGTAACCTCATATGTGTCAATTATAACTTTTAGTAATTATTTTAACTGACAAATTGGTAGAATATTTGAAAAAATAGTTTTCATGAAGAAATAAGAGGTTTTAGGAAATTGTACGGCCTATGGGGAAGAGTGGTACATTTGGGAAGGTTGGAGTGTGGCCGTTCAGCATCTTTGACCCATCCATGTGTTTCTCCAAATTCATAAATGCCAAAAATGGCTCAAAACCTTCTCATTTATCCATAACTCTCTTGGAAAGCATTTTAAAGTTCACAGATTTGTACTTGGTATGATCAGCTAGAAGATTTCAAGTCTAGTGATTCTATGGGAGGATAGTACATGATTTGGCCTTTATTTTCATTTTAGGAGTTTAGATATTGATGGGTTGAGCTATATGAACCATTTATTAGAATTTAACCACTCCATTTTGCTTGTCACTTCCCATACCCTACAAGTTTCCTCTTATGCTGAGTTGGTTTGTATGGTCTAATTAGTGGAATCACTTCACGAGGGTCAAAATATCTCCCTCACTAGATACAACCTTGCCCCTAGCCAATTTTCATGTGTGGAGCACTATGACACTTCCATATTTCCCTTTGGATACTTAAATGAGTGTTTTTTGGTTTTGTGGATGAAGGTGATGTTTCCATGGTTTCAAGAGCTCATATACCTTTGTGTTTATGTTCAATATCCTAACATAGCTCATGAAGTGTTGAGATAAATGTGAAAACCATATTGGTATACAAAAATACATGGATACCTTTGTTGTTTTGAAATAAATATTGTTTGTTTCCCAATTTTCGGTTTCCATGTTACTGTAGTAGGAGATATGAGGCAATGAAACACTCAATCAAAACAGAGCCAAATGGTCAAGGATTTTCTTCACCATATCCATATAAATATTTTCTCAATGGTTTGAGAAGAAGGATCACCATTGCTCACAAAAGTATCAAATAAATATAAACATGAATTTTCATGTTTCCATTTTTGGGCAAAGTAACCTTAGTTTCTTCGAAGTAGGATTTCACCTCATTTAAAGCATTGTGAATTGATCCATTTAGAGGTCTCAGCCACCTTCCAAACCTTGTGTTTCATTGAAAAAGGGTGATGTGTAAATTTGAGAAATTTTGATAAGGATATCCAATGAATAAGTGTATTTTCAAGGTGTCATGTATAAGTTAATTTCACATCAAAATCTATAACAAGTTTAAAGCTCAGATGGAGTCAATACATCTACATGTGGCCTATAAGGAGGATAAATTGGCAATGTGGATTAGTCATTGTGAGGCATGTGTAGATACATGTGGGTAACAAGTGGAGTGAGTTTGGATGTTTTAAAGTGTTCAATTAACACATACACATGGATTCACCAATATTACAACCCTCAGCTACCTTGTGCAAATCACCATTCCGTACAAGTGTTGTAGCAAGCCTATAACAATTAAGAGGTGAAAAAAGACATGAATAAGGGAGTGATGACTTAAATGGTAAATAAATAGTATTATTTACCCCAAATTATGTTATATATGCATTGAATAAAACTTTATTCTAGATGGTACATCTCATCTCAGCTGAAAGTACATACTAGGTATACGAAGGAGTGTAGAAAAGTTGTAATTGGCAAATAAGGTCACACTTTGATGAGGGTAATAAACTAATAAGAGACAAGGATGGATTATAAATGGAAAATTAGTGTCTTTTGGATATTATAGGTCATTTAAAGTAACTAAAATGACTCCTACATACAAAAACAACCTACAACCAACCTTCAAAGTGTTACGAACACACACAGCTGCAAGTGGGATGAAGACAATTTGAGGGTCAAGTACCTCCAAAAGGCAAAGTGAGAATCTCCAAGGATTTAATATAATTATATTAACCTCAAATAACATGAGGAGATAGATAAAACAAGGAAAATATATCAAATTTCTCCACTTATGAGGTCAAAAAGGCCAATTTCACCCTTAACTTACAAGCAGTCACCTTCAAAAATTAGTCTTGAGTTTCATACTAGTTGGAGGGGTAAATGGAGGAGTTAAGAGATGAAATTTGGTAAAATTAATCCTAATTCCTAATAAATCCTCCCATGTATTCAAAATTTATGAAAAATAAGGGCCAATACTCTCTATTTTGTCTTAGAGATAGGCTACTTTCAGGGCTTAAAACTTACAGAAGAGAGAAAATGGTGGAAATTAAAGGTTAGGATTGAAGTGGATATGAACAAAAGTTGGGGAAAGATTGGATAATCATGGAAAAAAATAAATGAAGTCTCATAAGGTGTTGTAAAAATACCAGGTGTGATAAATCCATGAAATAAGATCTAAAGCCACTATGCCTAGTGGAGAGATCTTGAAGCCATTAGAAAAACTACGGACTCCTTCAGTCCAGCTATAGACTCCTATAGAAAAACTATGGACTCCATAAATAGAGATTAATTACTTTCATAGGCCTTAGAGAATTCAAAATGGAGATAAAACCATTTGGAGTGTTAGCAAGTGGATGAAATGGACTAGGATAGACCCATGGAGTCATATTGTACAGAATCCATATGGATGGAGTAGGGGACCAGTTCCTTTAATAATTTATTGTGTTTTATAGGTTTTGGAGATGATAAAAGTATGATAATAACTTGAGAGTATATATTGGGAATTTATTCAACTCCCCTTGTCATTTACAAAGCTAAAAAATTGTCCTAAGTGTCTCTACTAGGTTTCTCACTTCAGCCAGTCCAGAATGAGAAAAGTGATCACATAGTGGAAAGAGTGGAAATTCAAATTTGGAGATATTTTAAGGTGTTTTGGATGGATATTAGAATATTAAGTTTCTTAACATGTGTAATAAGACCCCTAGTATGTATCAATTAGGGATGATAAGTATATGCTAAGTCCAGGTGTTAAGAAAGGTCTAAAAAGGAGTGATCACAGTGATAGATGATTATTCTTATGCAAGAAAATACAAATGATCTATAAAACTGACAATGTAGGTAGAGGATTCCTTGTAACTTTATCTTATAAATTCAAAAGATACACTTTCCCCTAGTCAGCTTTGGAATTCCTAATGAAGGCTAATGATGAAAGAATTTTCATGGAAGGTGTTTGAAGAGATGTTATGCCAATTTTGGAAGAGGATTATTGTTTGGAATGGACACATATGCAAATAAATTTTTAACTCCTCTTACACTTAACATACATATATTGTAACTATTTTCCACCTTTGGATGCATGTCCTTATGTCACTTGGACTTATTTTTCCTCTCTCTTTTCAATTTCTATAAGTATGATCCATTTTGGCCATTGTAAACTAATACCATATCTAGTATGGTCAAGACATACTAGAATAACTTTGTAATTTTATTTTGAACATTGAATGCAAGTCTAATTCTAAGTTATGAACATCTTTGTCTAAGTGTGAGAGAGATTGATAGTGAATTTAAGTGATAATATCATTCTTGTTTCCTCTATCCTTCATGTTTAAGCAAGAATTCTGATCTAATAGGTCATGTGAAGTGTAGTTAGGATGTTAAGCTCTGTTTCTAGTAAGTTATTATCTTTATGATGTGAAATATTCCATTGGAATAGTTGTCTTATCGATTTTCTCATGTATGTTACCTTCACATGGAATCACTTATGTTAGGATCCTTTAAGGCTTAGAGTTTGTCTTAGAAAGCTTTGCTATTTAATAAAAGTATGATAGTTTGTGGTATATTTCCTAGTGAATGACCACTTTAGTGTAGTTTTACTCCATGAAAAATTATAACTCTTTCCTTATAAGCAATATTTAGATTAGTTTAAAATAATTTCAAAGAACATCTAGGGAGCTATCCTTCATAAAACTAGAGATTCATCTCTTTTACAAATTCCCACAAACTCGAGAGACGACTCCATGTTGCATCAAATTATAAGAGCTAATTAAAGTGTCATAGGGTGCACAATTTGATGAAAATAGTATCTTCAATTAAAATGATCAAAAGAATAAGGAGAAATTGTGTATTTCTACAAAAGAAGAGAATTATGAAAGAGTCTTGATCTTTAAGGACAAAATCCTCAAACTAGGCAAGGTATGTTCTACATTAGAAAGGAAATAATTCATTTAGTTGTGTAGATATTTTCATGATATCTTTTCTTTGAAACATAAAGAACTCAAAGGATTTAATCATAGCCTATCATACTATACCCTTGAGTTGGAAACTAGAGTTAAATTGGTTAGATAGAAAGAAATACCCATCAACCCCAATGTTGAGAAACTCACGAGGTTAGAGCTTACCAAAATCCTTAAATATAAGATAATATTTCCCATCAAGAATATAACATGGGTAGCTAACCTTGTGCCTATTATAAATAATAATGGGGAGATAAGACTTTGTGTGTAATTTAGGGATGTTAATAGAGTGTCACTCAACGATCACTATCCTCTACCCTCAATGGAGAAGATTTTTAAAATGGTTTCAAGTTCTCAACATTTTCATCTTTGATATGGATATTGGGGATATAATCAAATTTTAGTCAATTAGGATGTTCATTTTAAGACAACCTTCACTACTAAATGAGGAAATTTTCCTTATAGAAAGATGTCCTTTTATATATCCAATGTTGGTGCCACATTTCAAATAGTAAAGGACATGGCCTTGAAAGGTTTGATCAATGAGATGATATTGGTTTATCTAGATGATGTAATAGTGTTTTCTAAAGATTCTAATGAACACATGCAACACTTGAGACAAGTATTTGAAATATGTAGGCAATCTGGAGTATCTCTTAACGCAAAGAAGTGCATCTTTATTTTTCATGAAGGTAAGATCTTAGGACATTTTATTTACAAGGATGGTTTGACTATCATCTTGAGAGGATAGAATTTATTTTAGGCTTATCATTGCCATTGCATAAGAAAGGTCTTCAAATTTTCCTATGCAAGATAAATTTCATAAGAAGGTTCACACATATTTTTTCATTTTTGGTGAAACCTATCAAATTTATGTTAAGGAAGAACCAAGCCTTTTATTGGACCAAAGATGGTAAGAGAAAATTTGAAGCCATAAAAAAATAAATTGTAGAAGCTCCAACTCTTGTGAATCTTTATTTTACTAAATACTTCATGTTGTATTCATTTTTTAACCTTGATACTATCTCAACCATACTGATGTCAAATAATGACGAGGGTGTAGAAGATCATATTGCATTCTTTAGTCAAGGTTTAGAAGATTATGAAGTCAATTATTCTTTTATAGAGAAGTAGGTCCTTATTATTATAAGATGAATAAATAAGTTTATAAATATGGTTTCAAATAATAATATCCATGTTATGGTCTCTCATCCTAGTACCAAAGAGTTTATTTTGAGCAAAGATCTTATTGAAAAGAGGGTACGGTGGATCACTAAGGTAATGGGATAGCTGAATTGACTAACAATAATCTAATCAGAATCATCAAGAGAACCTAAGAGCATAACCAAAGAGCCTAGCACACCAAATTAAAGAAAACCTTATGGGTTGATAAGATAACTCCCAAGATTTCAACAAGGAATTCTCCTTTTGTGCTTGTCTATGGAAGGGAATCTAGGTTGTTTGTATCTCAAGACCCACCTACCTTAGAGTTAGCACATCAATCGGAGATGCTTTAAAACACTCCAATGGAGGTGAGATTGACATAATTAATTTAGTTAAAAGAGACTAGATATAAAGTTCATCAATCTATGAAGAATCACCAAGTACTAATGAAGAGGTATTTTGACAAGAAGCTTGAAATGAAATGAAGATAAAGGAAAACTAAGGAGGCATACCATATCTAATACCTTATGGAGTAGACCATATGTCATCATCAAGTGAAAGTAAAGTAACTCTTTTTAGTTAGCAAGGATGAATGGGATACATTTGAAACCCTACCATTAAGAATTGAGGGTCAATTTTTTAAATATTAGATTAGGTGTGTGTTTCCTATAAGTAATTAGAAATGCATCATATCTATAAATCAATCCTAGCTCGAAGAAGATAGATCATACCTAGACTTTCAATTAGGATTACATTTTTTAAGTAGGGGCATGACCAATATGGGAATTTTCTAAACTTTATTAGGGGAGCACTTGTCATAATACACCATGTTAGGAAGGGTTATAAATCCTATAATCTAACATACTCATGTAACATCCCTAAAAGAGTCCTAAGTTTAATATTCACTCTATTCTAATAAATAAGAAAGTAAACCTAATATAGTGCACACCAAAGCTTGTGACACAACATGAGGGGTTAGTAAAGAAATTGAAACATGTATAAGATAATTTTAATTAAGCTAATTATGAGTATGAGTAAGACTCTAATACATGGAATATGAAGACTAGTATTATTCAAGCCAATACTTATGTTGCTTTTATCTACTAAAGAGAGGATAACAAAGTTAAAATATAATTACCTTATTGTGAACCCATTGAGACTCAATATCTCCTTTGGAAAAAGGGGATTTTAAAGAGGTTGTTGTGGTTTATAAGGATAATTAAATAAGGCCAAATCATCCAAGACTTATCCACAAGACTAGATTCTCCAAGTAGAAACCCTAAGACAAGACTCCTCAAGTAGAATGGTAGAATATCTAATTGTAAATAATCATGAGTGAATATTAAATCTTGGTTTCATATTGAAATAATGAAGAAATTATCTTGTATTTATAAGAATATCTCACCCTAAATCCTTCCAAATATGTTTTTGGGGGATAAATCACTAGGTCCTAATCTAGGTCAGCCAAAGGGCTAATGAAACTCAAAGTTAAAATTACCATAAATAGTATAGGGTCAACCTATTCAACCCTATACAGTAATTAGAGGCTAAAAATTATATAGGATCGACCTAGTCAACTTAGTATAGTCAATTGGTAAAAGGGGATCAAGGTGAGGAAAAAGACTGAAAGAGTGTGCAATGGAGGAACAATATCTTAGGGAATGGTTTTAAGATCTAGTTGGATTGCTAATAATGTGTAAATAATGGATAAAATCCTACAAATCACCAAAGGTATACCCACCCCTTTCCTAGTGCACCCTTTAAGGCATGCACTCAGATAGATTGAGTCTTGATGGGTTCCTACATGATGTAAAACATTAATATTTGATAAAATATGAAAATATTATGTGTATACATATTCCCCACTTGAGTCTCATCATGTGTCACTATGGTGAAATAGGGGATGGTGCTTTGAGAAAGAACATAGTAACATAGAATGCTAATGCTAAAAAAAAAGTTACAATATTTTAAAGCAAGAATAACTACAACTAAATGACTGAAAAGTAAATAACTAAAAATTAAATTTGATATGTATCTAGAATTATGTTTATCATTGTATGATTGTATATTATGTTGTTCATTTTATTTTTTAGGGTGCATAGATTGCTTTCAACAAATGCAATAATACAAAACTAAAGATCAAAAATAAAAAAATGCAAGAAAAACCAAGATAGATGGTGATATGAGGATGGGACATAATTGGTAAATTTATCAAGATGAGGTGAAAAGTGTTATGTTAGACCAAATGACCAAGTCAAATATAAGAGTAAATCAGGTAACCAAAAATCCAAGGTTACTAAAGATCAAAAAACTCAAACAAGATATCCTTGAGTAAGAAAGGCAAACTTACCAAGTCAAACCAAGGATACATTTCAAACATTATGGTAATCAAACAAATCAATGGTAAAAATAAGAAACAAAATGGTAAAACAATATTGATTATTTAGTAGTAACAATCCACATCTCAATCATCAATAGAAATAGGAAGCATAAAAGTGAAAACAACATTGATAAGTGAGAAGTAATCAAGCCAACCTCACTCAATAATAGAAAAAGGGTATAGACTCAGGTGTCTATAAAAATAAGATAATACAAAAAATGATAAATGGTAAAATTAAAGTAATATAAGTCTAGAAATGTAAGAAAATGGTGAAAAAAAACATAATCCATAATTACTCAAATATGTTTTTTCCCTCTAAGGATAGATAAAACTAAAAACAAAGTAGTGCTAGCATGTTTTTAAGAGATAAAGAAGAAATAATTAAGTAAGAAGGGAAAATAGATTTGGAATCACAATTTATCTATCAAGGGGGAAATAAAATAGGTGGAGGGGATAATGAAGGAAAAACCAAGGTAGAAGAATTATTTATTGAATTCAAGGCACTCAAATTAGGTTTGTCAAAACAATAGGACTTTTAACCTTAAGGACAATAAAGAACTTATCTTAGCTACATAATTCTTAGGTCAACAAATGAAGTATATAGATCATCCCATGAAGGCTTATGCATGAAATTTAAAATTGATCTACCTTCCCATAATGTGTTCACCACTCTTTAGGACCCCTAATAGAACCATCAATCTCTTGAAAAGATTGGGTACTTGCATGATAAAGTAGGTAGCACTATAGATTTTGTTTAATTCCCCTATTCTAATATATTGGCCTTTCATACCCCAAATGATCTTGGCTATATGTGAGGCTGATTTTTAAGTTTGAGCTTCGATTAGAGATATGATATGTACTTATAATCATGTCTTTTGGTGTGATGATGACTTTTGAGATTTGTATGTTGCCTTTTAGATATAATTACCTTTTGATTCAAATAATTTAGATTTTAAATTTTTTGATATTATTTCTATTCCTCCCCCATATAGATTTGAAAATGAAACATGGGTGCTAAAGATGAATTTCATTTGAATACTTGGGACAAGGTTGCTAAGAGAGAGAACTTAAAAGAGCATGGGGTCTAAGAGTCTCATAAATATAGGTGAAATAAAAGTGTTATCTTAAATTTGACCTTGTTTTATCTAATGTGGAGGGAAAGGAGGGGAAAATCAAGAGGAATGACACATGAAATAATTTGAATTAATTCAAATTGCAAAAAAATGTGACAAAAAGAAAAAAAAGGGATACAATGACATTTAAGTGTGATTCCTTATCATAATAATGAGGGAAATATAGGAAAACATGATAACATATAATATTGTGAAAATTCCATATAACAAAAGAAACAAAAGCCAAAGTTGAGATCAAAGACCAAGAGGGTGAAAATATGGTAATTTTATGAGGAGGGTCGGGTCCTATCCAAGGTCTTACACTATAACTTCATAAAAGAGAAAACCAAGGGGTGCTAATAAGCAAGTGAAACATAAAGTGAAGTAAGAAAAAAAGATTGTAGTTTTGTAAGGAATACCAGATCGTATCCATAGTATTACAAAGCAACTCAAAAAGGAAAAACCAAAGGGGTGAAAAAAAGCAAATGAAAAATCATAATGGAGAAAAATAAGTTAAAAATGTTAATTTTTTGAGGAATGTTGGGTCTTATCTATGGTCTTACAAAGTAACTCAAAAAATAAAAAGCCAAGGGATGTCAAAAGAGAAATTGAAAGAAGATAAAGGAGACTATGGTACATCAAGAAACCAGAAGACCAAAAATGAGGACTAAAGGTTTATAAAAGGGACCTTTTATAGAGGGAAATAACCATGTAAGTAACCTAAAAAAAGTGTTAGATAGAGTTAGATAGAAATCATGAAAAGAAAGAAATGTTTAGGAAAAGTAATTTTTAAGGAATTATGCATTGGTGGGATCTTTAAAAACATGGCCTTCATTGGTTTGAAGATGGTAGGTGCTTGGACCAAGGATATCTTTGACTAAATATGGGACCCACCATTTTTGTGTGTGTTTACATTATTTATCATGGGTGTAGTCTAATTTAAAGACAAGATTAGTGACATTAACAAGGGGCATTGTGCACCGTGAAGATAAGTATGAAGAGAGGGAAGATCAAATTCTAAAAGAACTAACTTATAAATATACACTAGTGAAAATGGCATTGCCCCAGTCGTAGTACGTATGCTAGTCTGATATGCCCAAAGTGTATGGTAAAGATGAAGATGTCAATCTGTGCAGGTTTTACAAATTATATTTTGGATAATTTTGTTGAGGATTTTATTAGGGGCCTCATCTTGACCATTGCATTGTGGATGATAAGGAATGGAAAATTTATGATTGATCTTGAATTTGTTAAAGAGTTATTTAACATGTTATTTTTTGAATTTATCACCATTATCTAAAATGATGGTATATGGAACACCAAAGCAGAAAATGATTTGATTAAGAATAAATTTGGAAATGGTTGGATCAGTGACATTAATAAGGGGCATTGCTTCTACCCACTCGGTAAAATATTTGATAACAATAATGATAAATACATGCCCATCTTAGGAGTGTGGTATTTGCCAATGAGATTGAATCCCCATGTGGAAAATGGCCAAGGACATTTGATAGTTTTAAGTTTGGCTAGAGGTTAATGGATTAGATCATTATGAAGCTGAAAAAGATTACACTTTTTAACATATTCAAATTGAATCATTTTCAAGAGTAGGCCAAAAGTAACACATACATAGGCATTTGTGGGCTATATCACGTCTGCTATAGTGGCCATTACAAATTCCCCCATGTGATTATTTTAGAAGATGAAGGGCCTCATCTTGTATAACACAATAGAGAAAGGTACCTTTATCATTTTAATAATAAAGGATGTTGTGTCAAAATACATACTTCAATTCTTAGTTATGAATATGTGTCTTTTCACAAGAGTCTAATTTAGGAGGATACATGTGATGCTCCAAGAATTTGATAATGTCTTTATACCATGGACTTTGTCAAATAGTAATAGCCTCAATGTGACAGATACGTGAATCCAGTGGTTGAGTTGAATATGGATATTTTATTATTTTTACAAGAAAATTAGGATTAGAAAATACTTGGTGTGTTTGAAAGAGAGAGGATAAAGAGGCAAGAGAATTAGTAATGGAATTTTTATCTCTAGAAGTAGTATTAATAGTGAAAGAGATGAAATCCTTAGTAAGATTGGTTGTAATTTGATGATATGTAATGAGGTTCTTACTTTTACATTGATAATCACCATTGAATTGATGGAAAATAAGTTGAGATTCACCTAAAGCATGAAGGTATTGAATGTCTAAATCAAGAGAAGTTTACATGCCTAAAATGAGATATTCATATTTGGCCATATTATTGGTGACATCAAAGGTGAAGCTAAAGTTAAAGGAATGATCTTTCTAAGAGGACATGTGAGAATGCAACCCGCCCTAGCTCCTTAGAGTCATTTAACACCATCAAAGTGAAGGGTCCAAATATCTTCATGCAATTTGACATAATTTTATGAAGCTCCTCTATAAATACTTTTGGTTTAGTAGTATTAAAGGGATTAGTGGATTCATCAAGATGATTGACTTTAAGATCAATGATAAAGCTATGAAAATAATCTTTGAGAGAAATAACATGATTTAGACCTTTGATATAAAGGATATTATCATCTAGAAGATTATCTTGAAGAGAAGAAGTGGCTAGTATGGGAGTTACAATAAGTTGATCAGCTATGATTTTCCCTTTGATAACTTTTTGAGTGATTATGTAGAGATTAAATTCCATAAGGAGGACCATCCATTTACCAATTCTATCTCTAGGAAGAAATACTTTTGAAAAGAAATGATGAAGGGCGTTGGAATGAATAATGACATAAGTATTTTGGTAAAGCATATAATGACAAAGATTTTTATCTATAAAATAAATAGCAAGTCAATCACACTCAATTTTAGTATAATGTGTTTCATAATCGATGAGGCCTTGGATAATGTAGTAGATAACATACTCTCTTCCCATATCATCTTATTGGGAAAGCATTGCCCCAAATAAAATAGGTATGGAAGAAGTATATATAATCAAAAGTTTATCATTGGAAAGAGGATGAAGTGTAGGTGGATGAATCAATTACTCTTTCATATTATCAAATTATTTTTGACATGGATCCATCCATTCTAAAGTATTACCTTTATTGAGAAGGGAATTGATGGAGTGAATTTGATTTACCATTTTAGGGACAAATCATTTAATTACCTCAAGTTTGCCTAAATAAGTATCAATGTTGGGAATAGAATGAGGAATGGGCATGTTGATGATAGCATTAATTTTGGTAGGGTTAACATCAATGATATTGAGAGAGACTAAGAATCCAAAAAAAATTCTATATGTGACTCCAAAGACACATTTATAGGGATTAATCCTAACTTTATATTTAAGGAGATGGTTAAAGATGATAATGAGATCAAAAATATAATTATTACAATGTTTAGATTTAGAAATAAGATCATCCACATAGGTTTCAACAATTTTATGAATGAGATCATGAAAGATATGTCATCACTCATTGGTAAGTAGATCTAGAATTTTTGAGGCTGAAGGCCATTTTGACATATCAATATGTGCCCCATTCCATGGTGAAATTTGTCTTATGTTGGTCCTCAGGGGCAATATGAATTTGATTTTATCTCAAGAAGCCATCCATAAGAAATAACATTTCATAACCAATTGTGAAATAAAAAATGGCATCTATTGAAAGTAAAGGTAATGTTTCCTTGGGACAAGAAAGATTAAGATTATGAAAATCAATAAAAATGCAAATGACCATAGTGGCCTTCTTATGAATGGGAAAAATATTGGAAACCCATTCAAAATAATCCACTAGTTTGATAAATGTAACATCAAGTAATTTGATGATTTTCTTATGACATAAAGTGGAAATTTTGTTTTTTTAATGCACATGCTTGGCATCAGGATAAGTAATGATGTTATGCACCACAATGTTAGGTTTAATGCTAGGCATGTCTTTGTAAGACCAACCAAAGGCTTCATGATATTTATTGAAAAATAAGATAAAATTATCATGTTTAATATATGAGAGTTCTTGATAAATTATAATTGGTCAAGGACAAAATGGGGTGCCATATTCAATGCGAGTGGTTTCTTAAATAAGCATGGCATTATCATCTTCAAAATGATATGGTGCATTAGGTAAGGCATAAATTGTATTTGTTTTAGGATCAATGCTATTAACAAAGTTGTTGAAGTAAGGAGTTTTAGTCTTAAATTTTCCAAGTTCATGATGTTGTCAAGGAAGTTGAGGTTCTCGGGCATAAAGTAACTCAATAATAGTTTTGTCACTAGGAAAGCTAGGAAGAGGACATAATACTTGACATCTACTTCAAGATCTAAAATTTGATTGCCATGGTGATCATATGTAGAATTTATCTAACAAATATATGTTGCCTTGGCATCTAATGTAATTTTAGGAGTAGAAGTAGATATATCAGAAAGAGTTGGAATATCAGTGAGTTCAGTGATGGGAGAAGGATTAGATGCAATGATTGGATTGACAGGTTGTAAAGGAGATGCAATAATTTTTGGAGGTTTGGAAGGTATAATTTACTCTACCACCTAAGGAGTATTGATAAGAGGAAGATTAGTAGGAGGCACATGACCCTTAAGATCTAAGGTATGATCTAAAGAAATGGTATGAACATCCTGATTAAAAGCATGAATTTGGGCTAAGGTTTTATAATAATGCTGGACATCCAAGTCTCTAGATTAAGCTTGGGTAATTATATAGTTATCATCGTATGTTGGATAAGTTATACATGCTTGAGAATTAGGGGGAGTTATAGAGGGTGAAAATTTGATATTAATGAATGTATGAGAACACATGATGAGAGGATCTTGAAATAATTTTGCCACTCTAAAATCATTGCAAGTGAAGGCATATTTAGGTAAAGAAGGCTTATGAGCATTTCATGGAGGTGGAAAATTGATAATCTCATCAATAAGAGGAATAGTATGGTCCCTAGGTAATAGAGAAAGAATAATCCATTCAAAAATGTAGGGAGGTAATTTCATAGTATTATAAGTATGTTATAAATCATTAGGATCATCATCATCAAAATATGTACGATTAACTTGTAAATCAAGATTCATTTGATGATCAGGTAAAGGAGCACTATTAATTTTAGGAATGGTAAGAATGTGACATTGTGATTTAGGATTATGAAGTTGAATGTTTTATGGGTTGGGATCAACTTCATGCTTACACCATTTTCCATTATGTAATAATTTAATACATTGACTATTAGAATAAGCAACGACCCTCATTCAATGAGTCCATGGATGACCAAGGAGTATATTGTAAGATAAAGGAAGATTAAGGACCATAATATTGGTTTGAATAGTCTTAGTTCCAATGGTTAATGAAATCCAAATACAACTAAGTGATTTTTTATTTGTCTTATCAAAACAACAAGTGAGATGGGTTTACTTGAGATGATCCTTGTTATAACCGAGTTATTGGATGAGACATAAATATGTCACATTAATATTAGAACCTTCATCAATGATAAAAATATGGATAATAGTGGTATTAATGGCTACTTAGATAAAAAGTGGTGGATCATCAACACAAAAAATAATTTCATTATTGGTCATGTCCTTTTGAAGGAATTCAATAGAAGGTTTAGAAGGACACATAGTTTCAATGGTATTCATGTTGGTAGGTTGAGATTCAATAGAAGGTGGTTATTCACCTAAGGAGGATGGATCATCAATTTATTGGAGTTGTTTCATAAGGAAGTTATGATGATAGGGAGAAGTATGGACCAACTCCATAAGTGGAATCTTACAAGGCATAGAGTTGAGTTCTTCAAGAAATTTCCAATGAGACTTAGAAGAACTAGTATGAGGTTTAAGAGGTAAATTAGATTTTGGAGGAATAGATGAAGTTGGAGGATTGAAAGGAGGAGATGATTCCTATTAGGCTTCTAAAGTAACATTATTAGTGGTAGTATTTTAAATAAGTTGTTATTCCAAATATGGCTTCTTAGGCTTGGTAACAGGATCTTTGTGAGCTAGTTTACGATGATAATTGACCTTAGTAGTATTGACATATTGAGAATTATTAAACTATTGGTCATAATAAACATCAATGGCACAAAAATCCTTTATATTTTATTGATTATTAGAAGAATATTTTTGATTATTTGAAGTAAAGCTCTATAAGTTTGTCATTTTTGAAAAGTAGTGGTGTATTCTTGATGATGAAGATTCATCATAGTTTCATGATTGAATGAATCACAAAGATTATATGAGATATAAAATTTAGTGATACCTATATAAGATTTATGAGAATTCCCAATGTCAGCATGGAACTAACAAAATTGATTTGGGTCATACCACTTAGGAGGAGCATTGGGATAGATGAAAGGTTTTGAGGGTGGAAAAAATTGTTTCATTTGCTAAATTGAAAGAGGTGTATGAAAAGGTGAAGGAACATCCATTTTGGTAACTCCTAGTTTTGTTTGATGAGTATTAATAGTGATAGAATTATATGTTTGGAAAGATACTTTAATAATTTTAGGATTAGGTTTGAATCATTTCATAATAAAGGCTTGATGTTTAGCTTGATCAAGAGATTCATTAAGTGTTTAGGGAGCAAAGGTTTCAACCTTAAATTGGAGAGTGGGAGTCAAAGTGGTGATAAATATTTTGAATAAGTTATCATAATTTAATTATGGTTTGATTTATGAGATAAATATTTCCATATTTTGATAAATTCATGAGTTGATTTTGTGGGAGATTACTTGGCATTGATGAATTGGCTAAGACAATTTTTGGGAAGATCATTGTGTTGAGACTCTTTCACTAAGAGATTAAAAAATCTTAAAGTTTCCAAATATAATGTTGGGGAAGTTGATTATACCATTTTAATACATCACAAATGAAGGTTTTCACCAATATTTTGGTTGTGGTGAAGGTATTAGTTTTGATCCACTCTTTGTAGAGGTTGCCAAAGGTTTTGAGAAATGAGGCAGGGTCTTAAGTCCCATCATATTTGATAGTTGGAGATATGTTACCAATATACATGGAAATAATGAAAGGACCTAAAGGACCATTTTGAATGGTTTTAACCATATTTTTATTCATTAAGGATTGAGTAATAACATTACCTAAATCATCCCAGAGGAATGAAATTGAGATTAGCTTGAATATGGATAGTTAGAGGTTGATTAGCCACATTAATTAAATTTTGTTGAAGTTTCATCATTTGGTTGGTGTTATAATTATGTGTTATGTTAATTTTTTAGATAACTTGGGCTAAAAGATAAGTTGTATCAAGAGGTAGGTTGGTGTTGGTAGGAGTACTCCCCAAATTAGTGTTAGGGAAAGGATTACTAGAAGAAGGATTAATAGTGGGATTATTAAGTAGACTTGTATCAATTAATCCCACATTAATTTGAATATTTTGAAGATGATAAGTTTCTTGGTAATTATATAAAGGATTAGATTCATAAACTTCATATTGAAGTGTTATTTTCCCCATATTATATTTCATGGATGAAGGAGGAGAAGAGGTGCCCCAAGAGTGATGGTGCTCTTGGGAGGAAAAGAGAGGGAAAAATGAACATCCCATATAGTATCTAAATGGATTTAAGATCTTCAAGAAGATTTTGATAGGATACTTCATCATGATTGAAGAAGAATGAATATAATACAAAGGAAAAATAGAGAACTAGATTGATAAATAAGAACAGAAAGTAGTACAAGTCGACTGGGTCGACCAAGCACAAAAAATAGTGCCTAAAAATAGTATAGGGTTGATTAGGTTGATATAGTATAATGAACATAGGCTAAAAAAGATATAAAATCAATTGGGTTGACCCAATATAATAGATAGGGAAAGTTTAATAACTTTATAACAAGTTTTGAAATGAAATAAGATAAATTTTTAAATAAATTTTAAAATAAATAGATAAAGGTAAATAAACAATCAATTGGATTAACACTATCTAATCTAATTGAAGCGCACACCACAAAACCTTACACCAATACTAGCTAATGCAAGTTTTCACAATACAAAATAAAATAGAGCAAAGTGTAAGAAATCAAATTAAAAAGTATATATCTAACTAATTGGTCAACCTAAGTTTTAATTAGATTATTAAGATATGTTTTTAAATGTGATGGGAAGTTAGTTGTAAGCAAAGAACTAGAATGGCAATTTAAGGATGGTTTCAAGTAGTTTGGGCTGAAAGGGATTGTAGTGGCAATGATACATGCTTGGTATTGGGGCCTCACCCCTCAATTCACATACGATAGTGATAAGGGTGTCATATGCTTATCTATAATATACCATTAACCACACTTTATACTTGACTAGAGTATCAAGTCAGCTTACCCCTTGGTGATGAAATCCAAGTAGGTTGGCCTTGGGTAGATAAATGTTAAAATACTTTTTTTATATTTTATGATTTGGATGTGTGTGCATAAAATATTGAAAATAAAAAATTTATTGAAAACCACTTAATTAATCAATGTGATTTATTCTAAGCATGCAAACAATAAGAAATGAAAGTGTGAGCTAATAACTAGCATATAAGTTTAGTTCCAACTTTGAAACAAGGTATAATTTTGATAGAGTCAAAATTGTATGAAAAAAATATAGAATAGGGTGGATAAGGTCAAAAATATACTACAAAATTAAGGTATAAAAATGAACAAGGTTGACAGAGTCATCTCAATTATCCAGACAACACATAAAACATAGAATTCAGTCGACATGGTCGATCAAGTTGATTGTGTAGGGGAAATTTTAAAGACTTAAAAATGTAAAAGGAAAGATTGTAAATAAAGAGATAGAGAGATATAAATGAAATTTGGTGGATCAAAGATGAAAATAATGAATATTTCTATTCAAGAAACTTGATATATATTTGTTAATTCTACTAACTAGTTTGATTGAGTCAATCAAGCTTTGTAGAAACTTGTTATTGAGTGCCTAAAATGTATAGGGTCAACTATTTCAACCTAGTATTTTAAACTTAATGTTTAAAAAATTACAAGTTTGATTGGGTTAACCTAGTATTTTGAGCTAGATATCTAGAAGTCTAAAAACTTGTACTAGGTCGATTGGGTCAATCTGGTAGCCTGTACCTAAAATCCTACACATAATAGTTAGATACTAGGTCGACAGAGTTGATCCAATATAGAAAATATATGATAAAAATAATGAAAGAAATTAAATAAGGTAAATAAATCCTGTAAGGGTTATTTCACATCAATTTTACTAGAATGTATGCAATCAGAATGCATCATGTCTATAAATAGATCCTGGATTGGATAAGATAGAGCATACCTACTCTTCTAATTGGGAATACATTTGTTAAGTAGGGGAATGACCAATGTTTGGATATAATAGACTTAATTAGGGGATAAATTATCATAATACACCATTCTAAGAAGGGTTCCAATGGTTATAGTCTAACATAATCATACAACAACCTTAAAAGAGTCCTAGGTTTAATGTTCACTCTATTCTAATAAACAAGAAAGTAAATATAATCTAGTGCACACCAAAGCTTATGGCACATTATGAGGGGTTATTAAAGTAATAAAAACATGTATAAGAGAATATAAATTAATCTAAGTATGAGTAAGACCCTAATATATGGAATATGAAGAGTAATACTATTCAAGCCAATAGTTATTCTACTTTTATCTACTAAAGAGATGCGAACACAGTTAGAATATACTTATTTGAATGTGAACCCATAGAGACTCAATATCTCCCTTGGATAAAGGGGATTCATAAGAGGTTGTTGCAGTTTTTAAGGATAACTAAGAAAGGCCAAAGCATCCAAGACTTATCCATAAGACTATATTGTCTAAGAAGAAACCCTAAGCTAAGACTCCTCAAGTAGAATGGTAGAAGAGTAGATTGTAAAGATATAGGAGAAAATAATAAATATTTATTAAATATTTAAATAAAGATTAAATGATCTTGTATTTATATGTGTATATCACCCTAAATCCATTTGAATATGTCATTTATATGGGGTTGACCCAATTGACCCTGTATGTTTTTGGGGGATAAATCACTAGGTCATGAGCTAGGTAAGTCGAAGGGATAACAAAACTCAAAGTGAAAAATACCTTAAATAGTATATGGTTGGCCCAATCAACCCTATAGGTTAATTAAAACCAAAAAATTATACAAGGTTGACCCAATCGACCTAGTATAGTCAATAGGTAAAAGGGGATCAAGATGAGGAAAAGAGGGATGGAAAAAGGAAAAAGACTAGAAGAGTGTGCAAGGGAAGAGTAATAGCCTAGAGATTCATTTTAAGATCAAGTTGGATTGGTATTAATGTGGTAATAAGGGATAAAAATATTGTGAAGCACCAAAAGTCTACCCACCCCTTTCCTAGTGTACCTCGTAAAGCATGCATTCAGAGAGATTTCGTCTTGATGGGTTACTACAAGATGTAAAGTGTCAGTATTTTATAAAATTTGAAAATATTATGTGTATAAATATCCCTTATTGTTATTTTGTGTCCTAATAACTGCTTTTAAGCACCCATGTATTTCCTTATTTATGATTTATTCCTATTGTTTTCTATGTTTTGTGTACTTTTTAAGGTAATTTTTATGTCAAACCTATTGTACATGTGACTCCATATCCCAATGGATAGAATTAGGAAATTGGTCATGGAATAACAAGCATGCCACCCTTGAGAAATCAACAAGAATGTTGACCATTTTTACGTCAAGAAAAAATAATTCAACCCCCTATAGTCAGAATCTATATAGGGGCCTTTTTATAATGTCATAGGGTATGATTTTATTTTATTTCATATGCCATTTTAAATTTGGTCATAATCTAGCTTATTCCATGTGTCATTTTGTGTCTTAGGGGTCATTTTAGGGACACATATGCAAGGGGCAGGTATACGATAAATGTAATCCAAGATCATGGAAATGGTCTACACAGACCTCAAAAATTTCATGTGAGCTTTCAAAGATCAAGTAGTAGCTCAAAAATAATATTTATGAAACCAGACCATTATCAAGATGTCAAATAGAAACTAGAATAGACTAGTTCAATTGGGCATTTTATAAATATGCTTAGAAAGCCTTATATGACCATTATATCATGCATGATCAACATCCTTAGTTCCAATATCATTCTCTACAAGTTCCATACCTTGATGAGTCTTCTATCTCAAGTTCTAAGCCTTTAAATTTCATCTTGCCAAGTCTAAGGGCTAGGAGTCATCTAGGAACAAATGAACTAGATATTTTGTGTATTTTTTATCTTAACTCAAGAAACCCCATGAGTTAAAATATTTTAGCTCCATGAATTTATACATATTAAGATCATCCTTTGAAAGTTTCATACTCACAAGAGTTATCTATCTCAATTTATGGAGCTTCAAAGTTGGACCAACAGAGTAAGACATCTGTGTAAATGTCAAATAAATCTTGATCAAAACAAACCCTTTTGAGCTTAAATTTGATGGTCTCATGAATGTCAATGATGGTCATGTGAACATAATTTGATGAGAGCATTGATGTCAAATTTAATATCGTAAATAATCCATTAGTTTTCAAATATTGAGTCCCAATAGATCTAATGGTCCACATTGCATCATACATCTTGATCCATTGGGGCAAGATGGTTTAAAAGTTCAAGGAGATCGAGAGGCCACCATGTGGTATAAACACTAAAAATGACAAGCTAACAATGGATCTTAAAATGAAATTTAATGCTAACACATGGTACCATCTTGGATAGAGTTGACAAGTCAAGGTAAAGATTGATGACTCTTGCTTATTTATACTAATCAATATCAATGGAGCATGGATGCGTCAAAATGAGTCAATGATCCAAGTTAGTTTTTGATGGCCAATCAAACAAAGGCAAGACCAAGTGACTTAAATAGAATTCAACAAAGCCATTTTTGACCAAGGTAAACAAGTATTGCAGGTTCATCCTGCCACCATTGGAGCTTGATCAAATGCCATGAAGTGGACATAGTGATGCATTCAAGTATAAATAATATAAAGTACCACCATCAAAGCTTAGTATGGACCTCTATTAAAATATTTGAGGGTTTTAGTGTCATTTTATGAATATGTTCACTTTCATTTAAAAAAAGTCCAAGCATATATGAATTCTTAGTTTTGGCAAAGCCAAAATGGGTCTATGTAGATATAATAGAGACTAGGCATCAAGTAGAGTGCCATCAATATAATGACTATAGGAAAACCAATAGTCTAAGATTGGTTTTCCATTTATAGTGGACCTATGAGCATGAGGACAAGTACAAACATGGTTTATTTTAAACAAGATCTAGCATTCCAAAGGATGCCATAGAAGTATACACATAGACCTCAATGGTTCTAACTCCAGGACCAACTACATGAAAAGGATCCTTTTCTCCACTTTTTCATGATACAACAAACTAGTTAGGATATATTATCAATTAAACAAAATTCTAATAGATGGATTCAATGGTTGTAACTACATTGATTCCAGAACCCAATTGAAACAACTTGATCCCACCATTGCAACCATTATGGAGCATAAATGAGTGAATAATGTAACTATGTAACCACTTGATGTGACCTAGATCAATCAAAAGGTCTAAATGAGCATAATATGTAGAAACAATTTTAATTATGTTTCAAAAAATTTAACTAATTGATTCCCATTTTCAGTTTTAAACCTCCCTTTCTCTTGCTTCTTTTATGCTATATATAGTTGTCTTATCCTTTTGAGGTAAGGTAACTACTATTTCCTATCTCTTCATCACCTCAAAGGGGGGCATATTAGTAGGGGCATGTCATAGAGGCATGTTTTCCACACTTGGCTCAACTTTTAGATTTAGTGGGGATATTCTTTGGAAGCATGTTATTTATACTCATTTAGTGTATGAAACTCATATTAGTTTTTAGATTTAGTGGGGGCATGTCATATGGGCATGGCTTACACATATTCCCAATTTTTAGATTCAATGGGGGCATATGATATGGGTATGGCCTCCACACCTATTCAATATTCAACATCTCCAGATTATAGTGGGGGCATGTTTTGGAAACATGTTCTTCACATTGGTACTTATATCATTTTTTATATTTCTCCATATATGGTGGGGGCATGCTTTGGAATCATGTTCTCCATAGTTACACAGTTTTCCAAATTAACCAAAAGAATGTAATTATATGATTCAAATTTATAGTTGTGGCACAATTTTATATATTAACACCACTATTATACATACTTTTATCATGATACATATTTATGATGAATATTCTATGTGATGTGTGCCTAATATTACAAAATCCAAATTAGTTTCATATACCAAAAATATTTTATGGGTTATTACCACATCACAAAAATTTTCATGGTGATATCCCATAGACTTTTACAAAATTTATTAAGCCAATATATTGTAGCATTTGGTTCACTTTTTTTATGGTTGAGGTAATTAAATAACTCAATATTTCCATGTTTTCAATTTGGATTTGATTGTATCATCCAACCTCACCAGTTTATAAGTATTATTGGGTTACAAAATTGATATAGTATCAACTACTAGGTAGAAATTCACTTTTGATCTAAAATTGGGAGCATAGGTCTTCCAATCTCTCTCTCTCTCTCCTTGGATGTATGCACTTTCAATATTTATCTATATTTGTCATAATCTCATTTTAAGAGCCTTATAATGATACATATTTTTCAAATTAAATTTCCTATAGGTAAGGAAGCTATATTGATACACATGTACAACTAAACTTGCTCTTTTAATTTTAATATATTTAAATTACTTTCAATCCTATATTATATTCACTAATTACATACTTATCATTCTCTTGGTTGTAGGTCAGTCACCAACAAAGTACTCAAATTGGACACATGCAAAGACAAGGTGTGTTTTACACACCCAGGTATGCATTCCTTTACTTTAAGCTATAAATATCATTACTATATTAAAGGAGGGGAAAATTGAGATGATATTTATGAACTATACAAAACTTATTTCTTGTAAACTTGGAAAAATCAGACCTTAGTTGTTCCCCTCAATTTTAGACCTTTTCCATTTTTACAAGTCTCATATCTGCTCTATCTTATACCCCTTAGCTTATATCTCTTAGTTTAACTAGTCTTATCTTGATGACCTAGATCTTATATCATTACCAAAATGTTTAAAATATACTTATCTTCCATCTCTACAACTTATGAACTTGAATCACTTTTCTTCTCCCTAGACACTAACATATGTGACAAACATTAGTGTCAATATTAGTGTCCTGACATGATGTGTCAAATGCCCTAAATTCATATATTTTTCAAATGTAATGTATTCTAATGGTTAGCCTAAGTGATTTAATGTTAATCATTACTCTAAATGGGTTGATATAAATAAAAGATCAACCCTCCATTATTACTCACCTAGTAAAATACCAAAAAGACCAAGGCAAATTATCAAAAAAAATCTATCGAGAATTCAATTGAATAAATTTTATCTATTTCCACATATTCATAGGTACACCACATCTACAAGTTTGAAGTAATACAAGATTAACCCAAGAGCCTAATTTTCCAAATTACAAGCTAGGTAATTATTAGACTTGATTTACACATATTTTATGATGTGTACACAAGCCAACACCTAAGGGAGAATTGCATGAATCTGAGGCTCTCTTCTAGAGTAATGGCTATGTAAGTAGTGCCCATTGATATTAGGGTCTTTGGGGTTATCTCAACACTATGTGCCCAATATCCCATTTTCTCCCAAAGTCATTATGAAGATAAAGAATTAGAATTTTTCAAATTCATGAGGAGAACCAATCCATTACCCAGATATGAATGCACCAAAGAAAAGGTAAATGAAAACTTAAAATCACCCATGTGGTTACATATTTTTATAGTAAGTATTTCTTATAGGACACTCACATCAAACCTAGATAATAACTTTGATGCAACCATCCCAGACTGATGTTACTATCCAAGGTACTAAAAGTTTCATATCCAGAATCTAATGACTATTATATAATCTCCTTGTAACCTAATTTTTTTATGTTCTAGATCCAACACTATGTTAGCATCAAAACTAACTAATAATATCACTTCTTTAGAATTTTCATACATAGCTTAGTTTTAATTTATATATTTTGCCTATACTCATCATAATAAATTTAGTGTATGCTTATATATAAGTTTAGCAGTCAATTTGACTAATTTAGATTTGATTATAACCATTATACATTATCATTTTTATATTCTTAACCCTAGTATACTACCAAGGTAGGATAGGCCTTTTATCCAGTTTTAAGGTTAAACACATATATTATAATTTTCCACTTTTATATCTAGTGGTAGATTAAATTTTATTATTTTCTTAGATTATATACTATTTGGATTTATATGTTGAATAAGTCTTCCTAGATAACCAAAGTATTAGAATAAAAATATTTCTTAAATCTCATCCAAAGTCCATACATCTATATAGGCAAATAAGTTGGTTGATTTAAGTGAAGAATCATAATAGAATGTTAAAGACAAGGAGATCTATATGGAATTTATTTATTTGACTCAATTGATTTTGAGTTTTCTAGTCTTTTGTTTTGATTAAATATTAAAACTTCTAATTCACTTTTTTTTTTTAAAGCATTTTGTTTTCAAGAGAAAAAAGTCTTACTTCACATTTAACATTTTGAAAATTTCTAGGATTTAGCACAATTATAAAAGAGAGATTATTTTGAGAAAATATACAAGTATGTCATTTACTATGGATATATTAGCTCCCAAACTTATAAAGAGATATTTTTCACCAAAATTGGCCACTATGGGTGAGAATAATTCAAAACTTGTTTCTAGTCTTGCCTAACCTTGTTAGTGATCTCTTGATAATTATGGTCTTAGTCAAACTTGGTCATATTAAGTATGTCTTGTCAAGTTCATTTCATGTTAAAGTATAATTTATAATATATAAGAGTTATAACCCCCTTAATATTGGCATTGATCTCTTCATGTAGGTATTTTTATGTTTTTATAAATATTAACGTAAATTTGGAGAAATTAAAGTAATGGGGGTTATGGTCTTTTGCTTGTTTCTAGTTATTCCTTGTCTAAGAATTTATTATCAAAAGTAATGAAGTTATAGTTTAGTAAAATTATAATTTGATAGAGTGTCAAGGTAATATATCAAAGCATTAAATGGTCTTAGGATTATTTGGTTTGTATTAGTTTGTACTAACCCTCTCAAAAGCATTTTATACCTTGCCAATGAATTATAAGGCTTGTCTAGTGGATCAAAGTAAAAAATGAGGACTTGTATAGACAAGGGAAACTTGTAAAATCATATTAAATTTTGGAAATGGCAGATCATGGTTAGAAAATATCAGTTTGGTAGTTACAATGTAGGTTTTAGTTTTATCCTTTCACAAAGAGACAATTTCAAGAAGGTTTATGTACTTTATAAGTGAGTGAGATCTCACATGAACAATTTTAAAATGTGAGAAGAATAATATTGCCTTATCCAAGTCAAATCCATAATTTGGAAGTTGTTTTAGGTCTAAACAGATTGAAAACTCACTCCATTTCTCCATCAACCTCTTTATAAACAAGGGTCATTTATAGGTATTCATTACAAGAAGAAGAAGAGTAGGAACTAGTGACCTTGGGGGTTGATAGTTTCCTTTATTCCATTGAAATTATAGGCATTACTTTTATTATTAAAGGGATAAAATTTATTAACAATCATTAATAAGTTAAGCAGCCTAAAATCCTCCTAAAACTCCATAGGTAGGGTTTTCCTTGATTCTAGTGAGTTATAGGCTAATAGATGCATATGAATAGTTGTTTGTTATATTAAAGGTCTAATTACATATAAATACTCCTAATAATACTCATTATACCATATAAAATAATTAAATGAGCCAAAACAATGAGGGGAGAGAGAAGATCATGCATTCAAAGGATTATTGCAAGTTACAGTCCAAGATAAACTTTCTTGAGGTCATGTAGAGATAAAAAAAGTTTTAAATGCATTAAGAAGCTCTAATATGGTATTATATAATATTACCACTTATTTTATATCCTTATTCAACTTAAATTCATCATATAAAGTGGTCTTTTTCAGCCAACGCATTATGTTATGCTTCTAATGATAAGGTATAGTCACCTACGTGTCTACCTATAGGTTAAGATGATTCAATATTAAATTCTAAAGTGAAGATAAGTTTGAAGAGTCTCATAGGTTGTGTGATACCTCTTGAGATGAGCTGAGAAGATTAAAATTCTATGAGAATCACATGGAACAATAGAATAGTCAAAAAACCTAAATGTACATGTAAAGACTAGTGTTAAAAAGGTAGGTTGGTGTAGTCATGCAAAATGAAAAATTTGGTTACTTGAGTGTAGATAATGACACCCAATCCATAGGTCCTCTTACTTGCTTACACAACCCTTATAGGCTTTTCTTTCACTTATTCCTAGTCATCCACAACCTTTTGAACTTAACCCTTATAAACCTAGGTAGCTCTTTCAAGCCCAGATCCATCCCCATACGTCTCATTCCCTCTAGACAATAGTGCCCAACATAGATAGGAGTGTTGAAACCCAAGGTGTCATATTTATAGCACTATTTTCCAAGTGAAAATTTCATTCAAATGGTCATATTTTCTTGAATCCTCATCTTAATTCATGTTGGCCTCAAATGAATTCATTTAACCCACGATCATTAGGTTCCCTATAAAAGGTCATTTAAAGTACATTTAGAAGGGTTAAAACTCATTTACAAGAGAGAGTCAAGAATACAAGAAATTACACTCAAACACTTTTCCCTATTATCTGCATATAGCCTTCTAATATTATTTCAAGCTTATCAAAACCCTTGTACTAATTCTTAGCCATCTAAAGTACACCCAATTTTGTATCTAATTGCATTTTTATACATAATTAGACCAAGCACTTCAATAGAAGAACTACATTATCTTGATCCCTCCTCAGAGTATTAGTATTTAGGTAGCATGCCCATACATGGGGTGTGAAGTTCATCTAGTGTATCCTTTACACACTAACCCCTTCTTTCTCTTTCCTAAATTTTCCTTTCAAGTTCAAGGACAAAGAGCTCTTAGGTATTTTGAAGATTAAAATAGATTCACAATGAGATATATAGACTTTCAAGCTTCAATATTTCACTGATAGGGTAACATAGACCTACCGAGCATAACCCAAAAAACTTAGATCACTTGGACAATAACATTAAAAAAGGACTACAACATCAAAAAATAGGGTGTCACACTTTCGGTGCTCCTATCCAATCAAAAAAAAAAGTTTGATAACCTATTTTTGACACTGTCCTAGTCCTGTACCTAAATTCTCAGACCATATCTCAGACTAGATAGATCAAAATAAGCTAAGCCATATTTTCTCTCATTTATTACTATTTTTAGAAAAGGCAAAAATAAAATCTATTTACGTAAATTAGTGGATTAACTATTGCACATTATTGATTTAATTTACTCCGGACCTATTTATTAATTAGGAATAAAACTCCATTATTCTAAAAAAACAATAAAACATTTGGTGAACCCAACTTACTTCAAATTTTGCACAAAAACCCTAGAAAACCTAGGTATATTATTTTCTATTTTTTTCCATAATTTATTAATTTTTCCTATATTTAAAAATAAAAAATCTATAAATTAATTGAAAAATTATAATATATTTTGTTAAAACCCTAGTTTACACATACTATGTCCTTTTTACATACAAACACATTCCAAACACTAGGAAAAATATATTGCTAATTTTAGAAATATTTTATGATTTTTCCTAAATTTTTCAAGAAAAATTCTATAAATTTTCTATAAATTCATATCAAAATTTTAAAATTATCATAATAATTTAAAAAAAAATCATTCAAACACCCTAGTTGCATCAACTAGCTCCCAATTATTTTCCACTAATTTTCTAACCATTTTATAAAATTTATATTTCCTACTTAGCTTAGAAATTCAATCTAAATTATAAAAATTCATATTATTTTGCAAAAATATTTATTAAAAATCCCTAGTTGCATGTGCTAGCTCCTACTTTGCTTCTTGAGGTAGAACCTTACACTTATAGTCAAATTGCAAAAATATTGCTCATTTATTTGCAGTATTTTCATTCATTTCTTGAAAATAATAAGGAAACCATAATGAGCCCTATCATGTACTTGAATGATGAAGTGTATCATATGTTAGTATAAAGTTTCATCCTTTGCATTTGATGCTCAATTTTCATAATAAGGGATGATATTACTACATTTATTACTAAAATTACAAAATATTTTAATATTCCTTTTGCTTACTCTATATCTCTCATATGGAACAATTTTCAAGTTTATCTTGGTAAACATGTTAGTAATATTATGTTACAATTAAAATCTCTTTATGCATTCAGACACAAAATCATGTTCTTTACCCTTTACTTCCTATTTCTCATGTGCAAAAATTTTCAAGTTTATCATGTTAAAAGCATTCAAAATATTATGTTACATGACAAAAGATTATATGCATTTATGCAAAAATTCATGTTCTCTATCATTTACTTTCTAATTGTTATGTGGAAAGTTTTTCAAGATTATCATGCTAAACACATTAGACATATCATAACACATGTAAAAGTTTTCTATGCAATGGTACAAAATCCCATGCTCTCTATCCCTTATTTTCTATCTATCATGTGGAATGTTATTTATAATCATATTAATATAAATGGTTTCTACTTAGATGTATCTAACTCTTTGGCTACATTTAATTATCTCCCTATCACTACTAGACACAAGAAAACACTAGTGGTTATATCTATCCCTTCTCTCTTCAAACTTGGTTCATCTAGCTTTTATCCCACACCTACTACCAACTCTATGCCTATAATAGATCATGTGATACATGATATCACCCAAGTTTATGAAAATATGTAGGTTGATTACACCCATGGTTATAACTTTGTCACTTTGGTTAGCACCCCTTTTGATACAGTTTCTCCTCCAATTATAGTTCTTGATTCATTTCAAATTCAAACATAGTTGAGGCATCCCATAGATTCAAAATTGTAGAAAACTTCCATCGATATTATTCACACCCAACGAAGTATCATTTAGATCTCATGAATATACAAATAGAGCACATGTTTAGAGAGCTTCTCCTACCACTAGATGGGTCTCTAGGAGCCCTATAGTTGTATCCACTTCTCAAAGTTACAAAGGGACGACATAGTCAATTTATACTTTAGAGATTTTAGAACATTTACATCATATACAACTTTCAAAGCCATAGTCTCAACATTTTCATCATGCTTCATGATCACACATGATCCTTTTTCTTGATACAGGACAACATGAGATTCAATAGTTAGTATCATTTCTCCTCAGCTTTATTTGTACATAGTCTCTTCCCAACATACTTGTACATAATCTCTTTTGTTTGATTATACATAACTTATATAAAAATATAAAAACATTCAAATAATTCAAAAACACTAAAAACATTTAGATTGTATGCATCATCCATGTTTTACATTTCTACTACTATGCTAGACTTACATTTTCTATTCTATGCTATTTTTTTATTATTATATACATTACCATACTTCACTTGATCTTCTTTGAGTGTGTGTAGTGACTTCCAGTTCCTTGATTATTTCATTCTACCCATTGAGGGGGAATCCTACTTCTATATTAGAAATGCACATTGATATATCTTCCCACTAGGGGCATATTCTACATGACTAAACCATATAGGTTATGTTTACACCACACACTCTAGTTATCATGTTGACATACATTACGTACTAGATTACATAGGTTACCACATCGACACTCACTAGTATCTTGCACTTGTGTATTTCATAAAATATACCTAGTCTTGTACTAAACATGTCTTGCATACTTTCACTCTTGATTTGATTAGTTAGATGTGATTGTACCTTTCTAGTTTTTACATGTTTTCCTTTCTTGTTTTGTGTATCTAGATGTGATTGAATTTTTAGTTCTGTTTTATTTCTTATGTGTGCCTTAGTACATTTTCCAATGTCCTTATTCATGTGTGCATACCTTTGGACATTTACCAATGTACCTTATTTTTACTTTTCTATGTTCTTATGGCCCTTGTGCCAATCTTTACTTGCTTAAAATTATATGTGTATGTGGCATTTGAACATGCCTTACATGCTTGGTTTCTAGTTTGGGTGACATGTGCCCATGTCCCTTATTTGCATGGCCCCTTTGCTAACCTTGTATGTTTCTTGATTATTGCTTCTTTCTTGATTTCTTGTCCTTATTTACAATGTCATGATCCATATCATGCATTTCCCTTACTTTCTTGGATGCCATGCTCCATCCCTCAAACTAACAACTAACAACTACCAACTAACATCTAACATTTCCAGTTCTAGTTCAATACATTGCACATGTTTTTACATTGTTATATCTATCTAGGCATATCCATGTTGATCTAACAATCTCTCAATACAAATTTTGTTATATCTAGAGATATCTTATCAAATATCAATACTATATCATGTCTCTATACAACATAACACAATTGTAGGACTCTTTCTTCTAAGGGAAGTCATTATAGGTTCATAATTCCTACCCTTAGAAGAGGGGGAAAAATCAAAGGTTTTATCATAGAGATCAAAGCTCTTAATAGTAAAAAAACAATATTTGTTAGGCACCTAGAACAACAAACATGCTCTGATACCACATGTTGGGGAATACAAAACCCCACCACAAGCACACAATTGATTACCAAATACCAAGCAACTTAATATGCAGGAATAACCAGAATCAACAAGTAACTAGAATCTAGAAATAACACAAGATATGAGAGACAATACACAACTTGTATTAATACTCATACAGAAAAGAATACAATAAAGAAGATGCCACTTCTTCTCCACCACCTCTTTAGAGGCTTCACACACCTCAAGTGAACAGTAATTCTCTCCTCAAAGCTCTCTCTCTTAGGTCCCAACACCCAACTCAAACACTGAATTGGTGTTCACCTTATACCTGTGCTCCACGCACTCCACAAGTACTCAAACGTACTTCAAGTAGATCTCCCCTGAACCTGCATCAACCTGCACCTCAATAGACCTTACTTATGGAAGGATCTTCCTTGCCTTCCTCTATGATCTGAGTACACACCTGTACTCCAAGTAGATCTCTCCTGATATTGCTCCTTGTTGTGTTGCTGTCCTATCTGATCTTCAACCTATAGATCAAGTTGGTTCTACACACCTGTGAACCTTGAACTTGCACACACACACACACCTACATATCAATGATCTTACTTACCATGTAGATCTCCTATCGTAGCCATGCTCACTTGATGACCAAGATCATACACTCTTGAAGAACCCTGCTGATTCTCCAAACCAGTACCCACCTTGGTACTGTGGCACTAGGAGGAACACACCATTGCTCTACCTCACACATAGAAGGAGCTTATAATAATGCTCTCTTACTCCCTAGCTACAAGTTTACAATACAACCATGAGTCTAATATATAGAACTCATCCAAACAATAATTAGACAGCTAGTGCAATAATTAGATCCACAGCTCTCAGTCTAAAATTAGCACTCATCATGCAAACACTTAGTTCATCCACTAACTGCCCATAATATACTCGTAGTCGAACCACACAGGTGACCGATGCCGGTCCCTGTCTGCCTAGGGGTCGCCAACGCTGACCAATTTCTGACCGACGCCAGTTGCTCTCCTACCCTATCCTACCGACGTCGGTTGGCCTGACTGACGCCGGTGTCTGTGACACTCAGCAACCCTTCTGTACCCTCCTCCATGTCTACATAAGTGAAGATTTTAGCTCCATAACTTAATAATCTCCCACTTGGAGATAAATAGTTACATTGTACCTATACCCCATCTAATTTGTTTCCTGGTTTGTATCCCTCTTCAAGCACAACTCTGAAGACCACCCACCACACATCCTGTGGTGTACCTCCTGTCATCCGAGTACCCTGCCGCATCTGATCTTACAATCTCATGTAGTGAAGTCCTGACCCTGAATAGCATGAATCCCTACTGTTGGTCTCTCTCAAATACCTGAGAATCCACTTCTCCAAATTGGCTCCTAACTCTCTGACAACACCCACTGCTTGGGCAAACTTAGGTCTATACTAGACCTCATGTGATTTTGGACACTAAACTATCCAGCCCTTGGTGCACTCTGATTCTGCATCCTGCATCTCGCCAACACCTGATTCACATCAGCTCCCACTAGAAACAAAATAACCCTGTGATCTCCCATGTCTCCTATGATGAAGAATTTCACTGCTCCAAATTCTTCATAGCAAACCACTGAACTAATCTTACCCTTAGGTTAGCAAAACCCTGTATATACACCCCTGCTAGCTAGCATACTATCCACATACAGCAATAGAATGATTTTGCAATCATCACCCCCTAGTAAGTCAAACCACAGTAGTTACCCTGACATTGACTAAAGTCATGCTTCGTCCTCCACCTGTCAAAACCTGTACCACTGTCCTGTAGGTCCTCAAGACCATATGCCTGGCCTTCTGTCTCACGTGTCCATTCTCTCTATTCTTCAACTAAAGAATCCATTCATCTTGCAGTGCTAACATATTGGCTAGCAACCCTACCAAATCTCCCGTCTGGTTCTGCAATCTCTCCATGCCACGCTCCCACTGTTTCCTAGATCCTTCTTGCTCTACAATCAGAAACTAGTATAAAGAAGAGGAATAATGAATTTGAGGCCTACTTACATCTTCAGTCCTCTGTATGGGTGTTTGAGACTCTTTGACAGTGTGTTGTCCACCCAAAATTTGTTACAGTGACCGATCTCAGCCATCTCACAGTCTGCATCCAACCAACATTGGTTCCTGCGTCTGTCCTGACTACCAACTTGCCGACGTCGGTGTCCTCCTTCTGCCGACGTCAGTCCTCATGACCGATGGTGGTCTTACCTACTGCTGATGTTAGTTTTCCTACCAACTCTGGTACTTGTGTTTCCTGTGAGTGATGACTTTTTACCTGCGAGCTCCTTTGAATCAATCCCCATGTCCAAACTGCCTTGCTCAAAAGTATCTAGCCACATCCACTGGTCTTTGTTCGCCATCTCCTCCAAGAACACCAAGGCTTTCCAGTTCTTAAGCCTGTCAAATATATCTATCATCCGCTTAAGAACATGCATCTCCTTCCTGCTCATGTGACCAAGCCTACGAAGCCACGTCTCCGTAACAAAAGAAGAATCAGTAATATAAACAAGTAGATAAAGAGTACTTATTTTCTTACCACCAGCTAATTCAAGTGCATCTGCTATGAGAGTTCTCATGCATCTCTCATCACCCAACTCTTTTGAAGAAATTAGCCATATCTCCAAACCTGGGACCTGCATGACCTCCTTCAACACCCGTGTGTTGCTCGCCTGTAATTTCAGCTTCACTTCCCCTTTGCCAATTCTTTGGCAAGGCTCACCAGCTCCTCTATCTAGGGCTGCATGGAAAGAGGCAACCGAATCTGTAAGACAAGATTCAACTTTATCCAAGAAACCTCCCAGAGCATCTTGTGCCACATCACCTGCAACATCTACTTCTTCAGTTTCTCCATGTTGATCTTCCACAAACCAACAATTTCCTTTTACCTACTCTTTCTTTCCATTGGACCATAAGAGACCATCTGTGCTTTTCAACTCCTCCATCCTTAGCTTACTTTGATCTGCCATTGCTCTACTCCCACTCAATTAGAAACCCCTAAGAGTGACCTGTAACCAAACACAAAACCGCTTCCTACAACCTTAGCTCTAATACCACTTGTTAGGCACCTAGAACAACAAACATGCTCTGATACCACGTGTTGGGGAATACAAAACCCCACTGGAAGCACACAATTAATTACCAAATACCAAGCAACTTAATATGCAAAAATAACCAGAATCAACAAGTAACTAGAATCCAAAAATAACACAAGATATGAGAGACAATACACAACTAGTATTAATACTCATACAGAAAAGAATACAATAAAGAAGATGACACTTCTTCTCCACCACCTCTTCAGAGGCTTCACACACCTCAAGTGAATAGTAATTCTCTCCTCAAATCTCTCTCTCTTAGGTCCCAACACCCAACTCAAACACTGAGTTGGTGTTCACCTTATACCTGTGCTCCACGCACTCCACAAGTGCTCCACGCACTCCACAAGTACTCAAATGTACTTCAAGTAGATCTCCCCTGAACCTGCATCAACTTGCACCTCAATAGACCTTACTTATGGAAGGATCTTCCTTGCCTTCCTCTATGCTCTGAGTACACACCTGTACTCCAAGTAGATCTCTCTTGATACTGCTCCCTGTTGTGTTGCTGTCCTATCTGATCTTTAACCTACAGATCAAGCTAGTTCTGCACACCTGTGAACCTTGACCTTGCACACACACACACCTACATATCAATGATCTTACTTACCATGTAGATCTCCTATTGTAGCCATGCTCACCTGATGACCAAGATCATACACTCCTGAAGAACCCTAATGATTCTCCAAACGAGTACCCACCTTGGTACTGTGGCACTAGGAGGAACACACCATTGCTCTACCTCACACACAGAAGGAGCTTATAATAATGCTCTCTTACTCCCTAGCTACAAGTTTACAATACATCCATGAGTCTAATATATAGAACTCATCTAAACAATAATTAGACACCTAGTACAATAATTAGATCCACATCTCTCAGTCTAAAATTAGCACTCATCATGCAAACACTTAGTTCATCAACTAACTGCCTGTAATATACTCGCAATCGAACCACACAAATGACCGACGCCGGTCCTTGTCTGCCTGGGGGTCACCGACATTAGTTGATCTCTGACCGATGCCAGTTGCTCTCCTGCCCTATCCTACCGATGTCGGTTGGCCTGACCGATGCCAGTGTCTGTGACACTTAGCAACCCTTCTACACCCTCCTCCATGTCTACATCAGTGAAGCTTTTAGCTCCACAACTTAATAATCTCCCACTTAGAGATAAATAGCTGCACTGTACCTATACTCTATCTAATCTATTTCTTGGTTTGTATCCCTCTTCAAGCACAACCCTAAAGACCACCCACCACACATCTTGTGGTGTACCTCCTATCATCCAAGTACGCTACCGCATCCAATCCTATAATCTCATGTAGTGAAGTCCTGAACCTGAATAGCATGAATCCCTGCTGCTGGTCTCTCTCAAATACCTGAGAATCCACTTCTCCAAATTGGCTCCTAACTCTCTGACAACACCCACTGCTTGGGCAAACTCAGGTCTATACTGGACCTCATGTGATTTTGGACACTAAATTGTCCAACCCTTGGTGTGCTTTGATTCTACATCCTGCATCTTGCCAACACCTAATTCACATTAGCTCTCACTAGAAACAAAATCACCCTGTGATCTCCCATGTCTCTTATGCCGAAGAATTTTACTGCTCCAAATTCTTCATAGCAAACCACTGAACTAATCTTACCCTTAGCTTAGCAAAACCCTATATGTACACCCCTGCTAGCTAGCATACTATCCACATACAGCAATAGAATGATGTTGCAATCATCATCCCCCTGGTAAGTCAAACCATAGTAGTTACCCTAACATTGACTAAAGTCATGCTTCATCTTCCACCTGTCAAAACCTGTACCACTATCCTGTAGCTCCTCAAGACCATATGCCTGGCCTTCCGTCTCACGTGTCCATTCTCTCTATTCTTCAACTAAGGAATCCATTCATCTTGCAGTGCTAACATACTGGCTAGCAACCCTACCAAATCTCCTGTTTGGTTCTGCAATCTCTCCATGCAACGCTCCCACTTTTTCCTGGATCCTTCTTGCTCTATAGTCAGCAACTAGTATAAAGAAGAGGAACAATGAATTTGAGGCCTACTTACATCTTCAGTCCTTCGTATGGGTGTTTGAGACTCCTTGACAGCGTGCTGTCCACCCAAAATTCATTACAGTGACCGATCTCAACCATCTCATAGTCTGCATCCAACCGACATCAGTTCTTGCGTCTGTCCTGACTACCAACCTGCCGATGTCGGTGTCCTCCTTTTGTCGACGTTAGTCCTCATGACTGACGGCGGTCTTACCTACCACTGACGTTAGTTTTCCTGCTGACGCCGGTACCTGTGTTTCCTATGAGTGATGACTTTTTACCCGTGAGCTCCTTTGAATCAATCCCCATGTCCAAACTGCCCTGCTCAGAAGTATCCAGCCACATCCACTGGTCTCTATTCACCATCTCCTCCAAGAATACCAAGGCTTTCCAGTTCTTAAGCCTGTCAAATATATCTGTCATCTGCTTAAGAACATGCATCTCCTTCCTGCTCATGTGACCAAGCCTACAAAGCCACATCTCTGTAATAAAAGAAGAATCAGTAATATAAACAAGTAGATAAAGAGTACCTATTTTCTTACCACCAGCTAATTCAAGTGCATCTGCTGTGAGATTTCTCATGCATCTCTCATCACCCAAATCTTCTAAAGAAATTAGCCATATCTCCAAACTTGGGACTTGCATGACCTCCTTCAACACCCGTGTGTTGGCTGCCTGCAATTTTAGCTTCACTTCCCCTTTGCCAATTCTTTGGCAAAGCTCACCAGCTCCTCTATCTAGGGCTGCATGGAAAGAGGCAACTGAATCTATAAGACAAGATTCAACTTTATCCAAGAAACCTCCCAAAGCATCCTGTGCCACATCACCTGCAACATCTACTTCTTCAGTTTCTCCATGCTGATCTTCCACAAACCAACAATTTCCTTTTACCTGCTCTTTCTTTCCATCAAACCATAAGAGACCATCTGTGCTTTTCAACTCCTCCGTCCTTAGCTTACTTTGATTTGCCATTGCTCTACTCCCACTCAATTAGAAACCCCTGAGAGTGACATGTAACCAAACACAAAACTGCTTCCTGCAAGCTTAGCTCTGATACCACTTGTCAGGCACCTAGAACAACAAACATGCTCTGATACCACATGTTGGGGAATATGAAACCCCACCAGAAGCACACAATTGATTACCAAATACCAAGTAACTTAATATGCGAAAATAACCAGAATCAACAAGTAACTAGAATCCAAAAATAACACAAGATATGAGAGACAATACACAACTTGTATTAATACTCATACAGAAAAGAATACAATAAAGAAGATGCCACTTCTTCTCCACCACCTCTTTAGAGGCTTCCCACACCTCAAGTGAATAGTAATTCTCTCCTCAAAGCTCTCTCTCTTAGGTCCCAACACCCAACTCAAACACTGAGTTGGTGTTCACCTTATACCTGTGCTCCACGCACTCCACAAGTGCTCCATGCACTCCACAAGTACTCAAACATACTTCAAGTAGATCTCCCCTGAACCTGCATCAACCTGCACCTCAATAGACCTTACTTATGGAAGGATCTTCCTTGCCTTCCTCTATGCTCTGAGTACACACCTATACTCCAAGTAGATCTCTCCTAATACTGCTCCCTGTTATGTTGTTGTCCTATCTGATCTTCAACCTACAGATCAAGCTGGTTCTGCACACCTGTGAACCTTGACCTTGCACACACACACACCTGCATATCAGTGATCTCACTTACCATGTAGATCTCCTATCATAGCCATGCTCACCTGATGACCAAGATCATACACTCCTGAAGAACCCTGCTGATTCTCCAAACTAGTACCCACCTTGGTACTGTGGCACTAGGAGGAACACACCATTCCTCTACCTCACACACAGAAGGAGCTTATAATAATGCTCTCTTACTCCTTAGCTACAAGTTTACAATACAACCATGAGTCTAATATATAGAACTCATCTAAACAATAATTAGACACCTAGTACAATAATTAAATCCACAGCTCTCAGTCTAAAATTAGCACTCATCATGTAAACACTTAGTCATCAACTAACTACCTGTAATATACTCATAGTTAAACCACATAGGTGACCGACGCCGGTCCCTGTCCACCTGGGGGTCGCTGATGCTGGCCGATCTCTGACCGACGCCAGTTGCTCTCCTGCCCTATCCTACCGACGTCGGTTGGCCTGACCGACACTGGTGTCTGTGATACTCAGCAACCCTTCTGCACCCTCCTCCATGTCTGCATCATTGAAGCTTTTAGCTCCATAACTTAATAATATTTAGATCACCCAGTTTAGAATCCAGAGGTCAAACTAGTTGGAATAGAAAAGAAAAATTGTGACAATTCTAAATCAATAACTAGTTTCAACACAAGACAACATCACTAAAAATGGACAACATTATCAAATAAAAGGGGGTCCTTATTTTGGTTCTCTTTTCTAAGTAAAAATACACCCAGGTTTTCTAGTAACAAACAAAATTTTTAGCTTAGTTAAAAATTTTGCACATCTAGATCAGTCAAAATTCAACAATTATAGTACAATTTTCTTAGAGAATCTAGATATAGGGGGTATGATGTACGATATGATGGCTCTCACTTCCAATTTTAGATTAGGTAGCTGATATAACTTCTAGATCAAAATCCATGTTCCATACACTAGTTATTGGGAGTAATGTACATGGCACATTGGTCTTCTTTTGTTTTTACATTTAGTTTATTACCCAAGGATTCTCAATAGTTACATGCCTTACTCCATCTACAGGTCATTGGCATCATTTTCAAGTTAAAATTTCATACAAGTTTAACTTTCTGAGTACTTAAGTTCCTAAGTTAGCTTTTTCATAGGCATATTGCATCAATTTTGGAGTGGATTTCATACAATCCTAATAGAGTGGCCTAGTTTCCAACATACATTTGACTATCCATGCCACATTGTCAGATTTTTAGATCATCCATGGGATCCATGAGCCATATCATATGACATATATTCTATATTGGCATCAATTCATAGGTTTATTTCATGGGGAAATGATGGAGCAAAAGGGATAGCCTTTGTATTCTTGAGCCACTTATTTAGAGGGATTGGACGCATAGTCCAAACATTGATTAACACATGCATGATTCATTAAACTCACTTAGTTAGTGATGATGGAGTCAAAGGGCCTACCTTTTCATTATTGATCCACCTTCTGGGGAATTGAGTACTCAACTCTATTCATGATATTAGTCTTGATTCAACACATACCTAACATCATCGTACATAATCTAGCATCACAATAGGTTTTATATTAGTTCATGTACCTAGTGAGGTGTATTCATTCCTTTTTCCTCATCTTTATCTTACCTATATTTATACATTCTTATGTTAGATATAGTGTATCGAGTAATAACTTATCTACTCTATGTTTTTCATTAAAGATTCACACTTCATAGCATGCTCTCTCTATGCATATCCAACACCACATAGCTTCATGAACTCCCTTATAGGTAAGTTTGGGTATGATTTCTACTTTCCTTTATCCTAGTATTTTTCTTTGATACATCACTAGAATAAAGTGAGGGGGGAATATAGTCATGTAAAATGTGAAATTTAGTTACTTGAGTGTGGCTAATGACACCCAATCTATAGGTCCTACTTGCTTACACAAACCTTAAAGGCTTTTCTTTCATCGATTCTTAGTCATCTATAACCTTCTGGACTTAACCGTTATAGATCCATATATATTTTTAGGCCTAGATCCATCCCCTTAGGTTTCATTCCCTTTAGACAATATAACTCAATTGGACATGAGTGCTAAAACCCAAGGTGTCTTATTTTTGATGCTATTGTCCAAGTGCAAATTTGATTCAAAAAATCATGTTTTCTTGAATCCTTATTGTAATTCATGTCATCTTAACATGAATTCAATTAACCTACGATCATTATTTTCCTTATAAAATGTCATTCAAAGTCAATTTAGAAGGGTTGAAACTCATTTACAAGAGAGAAGCAAGAAATTACACTCAAGCACTTTTCCTTATTCTCTGCATATAACCTCCAATATTATTCCAAGCTTATCCAATTCTTGTACCAATCCCTAGCCATCTGAAGTACACCTAATTTTTCATCTAGTTGAATTTTCATACACAATTGCACCAAGCACTTTAATGATAAAACTACATTATATTTCTCCCTCCTTAGAGGATTGGTATGCAGGTTGTGTGACCACACACAAGGTGTGAAGTGCAACCAATGTATCTTTTACACACTAACCCATTCTCTCTCTTTCCAAAATTTTCCTTTCAAGTTCAAGAAAAAAAGAGCTCCTAGGGATTTTGAAGATTAAAACAGACACATAATGAGCTTCATAAACTTTCAAGCTTTGATATTTCATTGACAAGGTAATACAAACCCACCAAGTAGAACCTAGAAAATTCAAATCACCTAGACAACAATGTCAAAAAAGGACTATAATATCAAACAATATGGTGTCCCACTTTTGTTGCTCCTATCCAATCAAAAAACAAAGTTTAGAAACATGTTTCTGACATTGTCCTAGCCTATACTTGAATTAACAAACCGTATTTTAGACTAGACAACTCAAAATAAAATAAAATCATATTTTTTGTGATTTATTACTATTTTTAGAAAAGGCAAAGATACAAACTATTTACATAAATTAGTGGATTAATTATTTCACCTTATTTATTGATTTACTTTACTCTAGACCTATTTATTAATTAGGAATAAAACTCTATTATTCTAAAAAATAATAAAATAGCTAGAAAGGACATGTTTGTGTATAAGGCCTAAGTTGTGAGAGATAAAATAGAGTAAGAAGAGCATAGATAAGTTGAAATAATGTTGAAGTATCATATTATCTATAAGATATCATATCCTATATAGTTGTTTAATTGGAGAAGTGCTCTAGACCTATTGAAGACCAAGAGAGAAATGGTGATCAAATCTTCCATCTTAGAGAAGCCAATATGGTATTGGTTTATCATTACCATAATGGTATAAACAAATCTATTGAATAAATGAATAATATTAATTCATTCATTTTTTTCTAAAAAAGTAAATTCATAAGGTCATATGTGGTTAGTCATATGAAAAGGAGACACCTTGAAAAGAGTGGTTGTGTGAAATCAAGAAGATAATTGTGAATTTTTTTTGTGAGTATCAAAATAAATTTGAATATTTTAGGGACTTAGAGAATATATAAAAATAATTCAACACATTGTCCAAAATGTCACCAATAGATCAAATAGGCTCAAAAGTTATAAAGCATAGGCAAGAGTGAGTTTAGGCCTAATAGTTACCTATAGGTATACCATATGTATAATTTAATAAATGTGCCTAATTTTGATTTGGTTTTATTTTAAACACCTTAAAACTCTTCATATCCATTTTTTAGCTCTCGACCTCCGTAGGCCTGCAATTTTGCCAACTAGGGCTAGAAAGTTTGAAATTTACCTAAATTGTGATTTAACCCATGAAATGACTTGAAATTTTTTTAAAATACCTTATTTCATGTTATATAAAGTATTTTTAGGTTTTATAGTGGTACTATATGGCCTTGTATGGTCTCTAGTACTATGGGCTTGCATTAGGCCTAATTGGAAAAAATAGAGGTTAAGAAATTAGGACTACCTTGAGAGTTAGATCATGAAATTTGGGGTGAATATGTAAGAGGATAATGGGTACTCAAATGTAATTTTATTTTTCATATAAGTTATAAATATGTCTCAAAACAATGATATTTCCACCAAAATAGGATTATAAGGAATATGCCTTTCTAGAGCAAAAAATGAGAACTATGAGAGAGATTATAGAAAAAATGTGGAAAGATGATTGGATATGGATATAAAATAGATTTAAAATGAAATATAGGTATTTATAACCAAATATATGACTTTTCACTTCATAATCACTCTAAATGGGAAATTTCAAAGCAAATAGATGAGTCATATAGGACAATGATGATTCCCTACACCACCTTCATGAAGAAGAGGATCATTAAAAGAAGAAAAATGTTAAGGGGAATTTCATGAATATTATTTGGTAGTTTTATTTATTTTAACTTTCCTCTTGATAATGAGACACTTGTCATAGACCTCTCCTATGCCTCTTTTCTCTCTCCTTCTCATTCTCTTCTATATTTATGGCCTGATTCCACTAGGAGTATAGTGTCACCATGATCATTTATATGCCTATTAATAAATAAATGGATATTTTACCTCCTTATATGGTTTTTTATAGTGTAAAATAATTAATGTTTGATCTACATAAGTGTAGGCTTAGTTTTATTCTCCTTTACTTTTACCTTCTTGTTGTTTGTTTCTCTGTTATAGGTTATGAAGAGTGTCATCAGGGGTTCTAAGTGTATTAAGAGTGGAAAAAATATTCCATTCTATTCTCACCTTGCTTCACTTATTTGAAAATCATTCATTTCATAGGTTATTTTAGGAGAAGTGAATGCTTATGGTAGTCCTATAGGTCTTTGTGCACATGAAAAATAGTGGTAGAGGTCACAAAGTTTGATGCATCACCTCTATTTTAGTTTATAGTTCCATCTTACCCTTTTCCTTTTTAAATATTAGTTTAGTTTTTAGTTTTTTAAGTGATTTATCAAGGGAGGTAGCCTAATCTAGAGGTTGAATCCACTATTTAGGTCACCCAAAACCTAGGATTGTTCCCATGCTATCACTTAAGTGATGAGGTTTGAACAACCTCCTCAAGGGTGAAAATTTTGATGATAACAATTATGGCATGCCTGGTGGGATAATATATTTCAACCATTGAAGAGTTATTAGTGTTAATCTTTAATTTATTATCCTTTGGAGGCATGAACATAGTTAATAATAACAAATTTGAGCACATTTAGCTAGTTTTAGTAGCCCAAGTATACTTTTAAGAAAGTATCCTCTCTTTTTTTCCTTTTTCATGAAGTGTGATGGCTAATTTTGGAGTGAATTTCAATTTTAATTAAGTTGGTGAGCCATATCAAGCCTATGTTGATCCTTACTAGAAGTATGTGGATCCTTACTAGTAATTCAATGAGCCATATCAACCCTATGTTGATCCTTATCATCCCTACAATAACCCTACTTATCTTTCATACCACTCTATCTATCAATATGACCAACCTTGCTATAAACAATTTTATTCTTCCTCCTCCATTCATCAACCTCACCAATCTTGTCATCCTTCATATCAATCCTATTAATCTTGCCACTAGCAAGAGCTAAGATATAAAGAGGAGCATATAGCTAGGTAAGTTCAAGCTAAGAAAGATCATGACTCTCAACTTCTCATGAAGATTTTAAAGAATAAAATGATAATGAGAAAGATAGATAAAAGTGTATAACTTGGACAAGTTGTCCCTATTCATCTCATTCAAAATATAAGGGATTCATTACAATTTGAAAGGAGTGAGTAGGAAATATTTGAGAAGGAAAGAAACATGTCTTAACTAAATAAAGGTTGGAAATAATATATTTAAATAAATGCATGGAGGATAGGTTAGTAATATGGGAAAAGTAATAAGTTCAATACCATCAACCTTATTTGCCTTATTTTACTCCACATAAACCTTATTTTTATCCTAACTTGCTCCAACTTGAAATAATCCATCAAAACAATTTTGATTCTATGAAATCCTCACTCATTATTCCTCAAGCTCAACTTGCTCTCCCTCAAGAACCTTCTCCAATGATCATCCAAAATAAGAAATTTAAGGCCAAATCAAGGCAATTTTTAAGCTTACCAAACCCCTAATCCACCCTTCAACTTGCAACACAACATTAAGAGAAAGATGCTAAGTTTAAATTTCCAAATTATAAGCTAGTGGTAAAGTCATGGGGAAAAAATATGAACCATGCTTAGATCAATAAACAGAATCCAAATAAGAAGATTTACCTATTCAAGCCCCACTCCTCCCTCCTCAAGAACCTAAATATTTTTCATCATGGAAGTATATCCAATAAGGAATCAAAAATAAGAAAGAGGTACTTTTTGAGAAGGTTAAAATCCCAATATTTAAGAGTGCCTACCCAATTCCCAAGCCAATTCATGAACTTATTCAAGGCCCATCCCTCCCTCTTCAAGAACCCAAAACTTTCCCATCATTAAATTAAATTCAAGAGAGCAATAAAATGAAAAATTAAGTCCTTGTGGAAAGGTTGGAGACAAAATAATATCAAGAGTTGATGGATTCATTGGTGAATGGAATGAAAAGAGTGATAGGCTCATTGATCTCAAAATCCCAAAGCTTGTTTGTGAGTTTGGGCAGCCCATCCTTAACTAAAAACATGTTCTATGGGATGAAAATAAAGAAGGCCAAGTTGTAGATGTAAGTGGGCCTTAATAAGATTACGAATAAGACACTTCAAATAAACATGAGGAATAACTCATCATTAGCACTCCCCTTGGTGAAAAAAAGAGAAAATTGGTATTGGAAATGTTGTCATTGATGTCAAAGGTCTAGCATTATTGGTGATAAAGTCCCCATTGCACTTAATGGTGTTTTTAATAATCATATCTTGGCTAATATGTGTTAATATTTATTTAATATTAATGAATATATTTTTGGTTGTAAATAATTGAAAAGAGGGCCCATGAAGAAGTCAAAGAGTCATGGGGTAAAAGACGAAAGAGGAATGGGATGCATTTTCTCATGAAGAGTCATCTTGAGGAATTCCAAGAGTCACCATGTGAAGACAAAAGAGGTATGGTGCATTTTTCCATGAATGCACACTTTTAGGAATAAAAAAAGTCACCAAGATAAAGACAAAAGAGGAAAGGATGATTTTACTTATGAAGGGTCACCATATGACTTTTCAAATGCAAGGATATGAAGGGTCATGCAAGGATTATTCTCTGTGGCTTTTCCAACTTTGGCTTTCCACATAAAAATATGCTCTCTCTCTCTCTCTCTCTCTCTCTCTCTCTCTCTCTCTCTCTCTCTCTCTCTCTCTCTCTCTCTCTCTCTCTCTCTCTCGTGTGGTGTAAATTATTGTTTCAATTTTTGTTACATATCTTGAATGTGTGATTAAGTGGTTAAAGAAAAGAAATTAGATTAAGTAAAGATATATATAATATACTAATTCACCCCCCCCCCCCTCTCATTATATTTTATGCTTAATAATTGGTATTAGAGTAGGTTCCTTTTGAAAAAAAATTATAGCTTGAAGGTAGATTTGGAAAACACGATGGCTAGATCACATGAAGGATTTTATATAAATAAGGCACCTTTATTTGATGGGATGAATTATGTTTTTTGGAGTATAAGGATGAAGACTTATTTGATGGCCTTTGGATTCGACATATGGCAAGTAATGGTAGAATAATATGAAGTGCCATAAACACTTGTAACTATTCTGGCATAAAAGAAGGCAAGTGAAAATAATGTTAAAGCTTTAAATGCTATTTTATGTGGTTTATATGAATTAAACTTTTTTAAAGTTATGCAATGTAAATTTGCTCATGAAACTTGGGTAAAACTTGAGAATATTTACAAAAGTGATGGAAAGGTTCAATAAGCTAAGCTTCAAACTTTTAGATGATAGTTTAAGAGTTTGAAGATGGAAAAAGAATAAAATATAACAAGTTATCTTTTGTGGGTTGATCAAAAAGTCAATTAGATTCAAGGTCTTGGAGAAAATTTAGAAGAATCAATTGTGGTTCAAAAAGTTTTGAGATCTCTACCATTGAGATATGATGCAAAAGTTTTGTAAATTGAAGAGATGAATAATTTATCCAAGCTAAAGATGGATGAGCTTCATGGTAATCTTACAATATATGCGATGTGGAATAAACAAGATAAACCCTCAAAGAGAGAAATTGCTTTCAAGACATCAAAGAAAGAGAAGGCTAAGATTCAATAATGAAGTGATAGTTCTAGTGATGATGAAGATGACAATAGAGTTCTATTCATTTGTAATTCAAAAAAGGGCATAAGTAAATATCAAGGAAAATTACCTTTTAAATGTTTTAATTATGGAAATATTGGACATTTGTAGCTAAATTCCCAACTAAGGGTAATGATGACAATGAAGAAGGAAAGACTACATACAAGAAAATTTTCAAAGGTAAATTCAAGAAGGGATTCAAGAAGAAGAGTTTGTATTCTAAAAATCCTAGCTCAACTGAAGCTAGTGGAGTCAGTGATTCAAAAGAAGAGAGATTCTATTCATGTCCATACATGAAGATTCCTCTACAAGAAATAATACATATGATCAAGAAGAAGAACATGATGAAGCCAAAGTGAATCTATAAGGAGAACTCATTTATGCCTTATAAGAGTTAAAATCTCTTGAAAATAAGAATCAAATATTCAAGCTCCAGATTGAGAAAAATGAAAAAGAGTCAAAGGAAATAATTGAAAATCTACAAGCACACTTTGAAAAATCCAAAAAGAATGAATATCTAATGGCATAGTTGAAAATAGTAAGTAAATAATGTGAAAGGTATGTTATTAAAATTGCTTCTTTAAAAGTAGATCTTGAGAAAAAAATAAATAAATCAATGATAGAATAGCCAATGATTCAAAATTTGAGAATAACACTAATATGTTAAATAAGATATTAGAAAATCAAAGATAAATGTCAGATAAGATAGGTATTAGATTTGAAAAGGATAAAGAGGAGGTCACTACTCTCATAGACAATGAAAAAGGAAAGAGCTAAGTTGAAGTTCTTATAAAAGAAGAAATAAAAAGGGAAGAAGTTAAGAATATAGAGGACATCTCAAACAAAGAAATATGGCGGGAACAGAAATACAAAAGGAAATTAGGTTAGAGATACACAAATAGGTCCTATTTTTATGGTTATTACTTTTATTGTAATGGATATGGTCATAATAAAATAGAATTTTGGAAAAGGGCTAACAATTTGAAAAATAAGGAGAAGGAAATTCATACAAAGTCAAGCAGAAGCCACAACTCTTTTGCTCCTCTATTAGGATTTAATAAAGAGGCTATAATATCTTACAAGTGCAACAAATTCAGACACATATCTTAGTACTATAAAAGCATGTTTGAGTCAGTCAAGAAGGACTAGAGTTTCAAGGCTCCTTTCATTAAGAAGAAAGTTCAAACATGTTCATGGCAAAAGAAACAACCTAAAAAATCTATGTTGGTGCAAACAGATTTTCATACAAGAAATGAAGAAAACCATGGTTTAATGATAGTGGATATTCAAGGTAATATTCAAGGCACATGATAGAAGACAATAGCAAGTTCATAACCTTAAAAATATTAATGGTGGCATATTGAAATTTGGAGACAATACTATTGCTAGAATTGTTGGAAAAGGTACACTAAATTTGAATAATGGTAGAACTAAAAATAAAAATGTTTTGTATGTAAAAGATCTTAAGCATAACCTTTTGAGTGTAATTCAAATGTGTGATTAGGGGAATACACTAATTTTTTATGCAGAAGGTTGTGAAATTAGAAGAAAATATTCAGATTTGTTGGTTGCAGATGCTCAAAAAATAGGTAATAATTTGTATATGCTATCAGACATCAAAGGTCAAAAATGTTGTTTGATTCAGATTGAATAAAGTTGGCTATGTCACAAGAGAATGGGGCACATAAATTTTGACAATCTTGTCAACATCAATAATAAGCAAGCAGTAAAAAATCTTCCAAAGATTATAAAGCTAGCTGACATGTTTTGTGAACCTTGTCAGCATGGGAAGTAGGCTAGAAGGCATTTCAAAACAAAAGATTACTAGACCACTCAAATGCTAGAGCTTGTTCACACTGATCTATGTGGACCTATGAGAACTCAAAGTACTCAAGATGATAAATATTTTGTGTTGTTTATTGATGATTTTTCACATATGACTTGGGTAATATTTAAAAGAAAAATCAGAAGCTTTTAGACATTTCTAAGCATTGGTTGAGAATGATACTAGTTTGAAAATTAAGTGTCTAAGATTAGATCAAGGAGAATTCATGTCAAATCAATATATTAAGTTTTGTGAAGACCATGTAATAAAGAGACATTATTCAATAGCTATAACTCCATAACAAAATGGAGTAGTTAAATGAAAAAATAGAACAGTTCAAGAGATGGTGAGAATAATGCTAAACGAATCCAAGATAGTAGATAAATATTAGAAAGAGGTAGTTGATACAATAGTCCATATTTAAAATAGAGCATTATTGAGATTCAATAGTGATAAGACTCCTTATGAGCTATGGAAAGACACACCAGCAATAATTGATTATTTTAGAGTTTTTGGCAATAAATGCTTCATAAAGAGAACTAATGAAAAACCTAGTAAGTTTAAATCTAGAGTAGATGAAGGTATATTTATTGGTTATTCTTAAAAAATTAAATATTATAAATGTTATAACAAAATAATCAAGAACTTTTTTGAAAGTGCAAGTATCAGGATAGAAGAAGACGGAACACACAGAATTAGTGATCCAGTAGACATTCCTAAAATCATTGAAGAGGAAGATTTTGATAAATCAGATGAAGATGAGAAGAAGGAGAAAAAGGACACCAAAAATCCATCCAAATATGTTTAGAGAATCATAATGAAAGTGACATCATCATGGACATAAATGAAGGAATTCACACTAGAAGAATGATGGTAAGTGAATCTGAGCAGGTTAATTTCTCTTTGTTATCCATTTTTTAGCCTAGAAATTTTTCTAAAGCCAAACATGATACTTGGATGAAGAATTAAATCAAATAGAAAATAATGATACTTGGGAATCAGTGCCTAGACTAAAAGATCACAATGTGATAGGAACAAAATGGGTTTATAGAAATAAGTTGAATGAAAATGGAGAAGTGACTAGAAATAAAAAAATATTAGTATGTAAAGGATATGCTCAGATTGAGAGAATATATGTTGATGAAACTTTTTCACTAGTGGAAATATTAGAGGCTATTAGAATGTTTCTTGCATATACAATATTTAAAAAGTTCAAAGTGTTTCAGATGGATGTTAAATTTGCCTTCTTGAACATGAATCTAGAAGAAGAGGTCTACATTGAGAAACTTGAGGGATTTATTATCTCAAATATTAGTAGCCTTGTATGAAGATTAATGAAAGCATTTTATGGATTGAAACAAGCTCCCACAGCATGGTATGCAAGACTTGATAAGTACCTACAAGATCAAAGTTTCAAAAGAGGATTTGCTAATAGTAATCTCTACATCAAAATAAAAGGTGAGCATCAATTGATTGTTATGGTATATGTTGATGATATCATTTTTGGAGGAAATATTGAAAAGTTGATAAAAGAATTTTTTGATAATATGTAAAAGGAATTTGAGATGTCTATGCTTGGAAAATTATAATTTTTCTTAAGATAGCAAATATTTTAGTCAGATAAAATAATTTTCATATCTCATAGTAAATATGCCAAGAAAATATTGAATAAATTTGGTTTTGAAGATTATGCACCAGTTGACACACCAATGTGTATACAAAATAAGGTGAGCAAGGATGAAGATTCACCTATTATAGATCAATCTTTATATAGATCTATGATTAGTAGTCTTTTATATTTAACAACATCAAGGTCAGACATCATGCATGTAGTAGGTATAGTTACAAGGTATTAGTCAACTCCAAAATATAGTTATGTTTAGTTGAGAAAAGGAATATTTAGATATATCAAGGGGACATTGGATTACAAATTATGGTATCCCATAGGTAGAGATTTCACTTTGGTTGCTTATACAGATTCAGATTGGGCAAGGTGCTTGGATGATAAAAAGAGTATAAGTGGAGGAAATTTCTTCCTTAGTGATAGATTAGTACCATGGCTAAGCAAGAAGAAAAATTCAATATCACTTTCTACAGTTGAAGCAGAATATATTATAGTGGTATTATGTTGTACTCAATTCCTTTGGATGAAGCAAACTTTAGAAGATATCAAGGTAAAGTATGATGAACCTATTTCTATTTTTTTGTGATAACACAAGTGCTATTAATATTTTAAAGAATCTAGTGATGCATTCAAGAACAAAACATATTCCCATTAGATATCACTTCTTGATAGAGAAAGTTGCAGATCAATAGGTTAAGATGGAGTATATCAGTACTATAGAGTATATTGCAAATATTTTCATAAAGGCACTACCAAAAGACATATTTGAGTATCTGTGAGAGATATTGAAAGTAATTTCTTTTACTTCCTACCATTGAGGTTTAGCATTAGTTGAAGGGGAGTTAAGTGTTAGCTCCAAGTAGGCCCTTTTCCATTGATGTCAAAGGGGGAGAATAATAAGTACATGTATATATGCATAAATAGGTATAGGGAATAGGTATAGGTTGTTATAGTAAGTGGGAGTTATTGTATGTTTTTCAGATGGTAGTATGTGTAGGTTTTAGGATATGGTAGTTTCAGTTTGAGGTTGCAATCAATGACAAAGGGGGAGATTGTTTAAAATATTGTAATTGATGTCAAATGTCTAGCATTATTGGTGATAAACACCCCATTACATTTAATGGTGTTTTTAATATTCATATCTTAACTAATGTGTCTTAATATTTATTTAATATTAATGAATATATTTTTGGTTGCATATAAGTCAAAATAGGGCCCATGAAGAACTCATAGAGTCATGGGGTACAAGACGAAAGAGGAATGGGATGAATTTTCTCATGAAGAGTCATCTTGAGGAATTCCAAGATTCACCATGTGAAGATAAAAGAGGTATGGTGCATTTTTCCATGAAGGGAAACTTTGAGGAATACGAAAAGTCACCAAGATAAAGACAAAAGAGGAAATGATGCTTTTGCTTATGAAAGGTCACCATATGAACTTTCAAATGCAAGGATACAAAGGGTCATGCAAGTTTGGTGCCATTTCCCATGAGAATTGAAGGGTCACAAAGGGTAAATGCCAAAGGTAATTTGGAAAGCTATAAATAAAATCTTGAGAAGCCATTTGTGATACACAAGAGAGTGCATGGTTTTTATTTGTTTTTGAAGAGAGAAAAGAAAGAGATATTATAGAGTTATATCATTTATTAATTATGCAACATTGAGAGATAGTTGTGTTTTATACACAAGAGGGGTTGGTGCTCCTGTGGGTTGGTGCTCATAAATATTTACAAGGGATTGGTGCTTTTGTGGGTTAGTGCTCACAAATAGTTGTTGTGTTGGTACTCAGCAAAGGGGTTGGTGCTCTTACAAGTTGGTGCTTGTGAACTTTGTATTTTGAGTTGGTGTTCGGCAAAGGGGTTGGTGCTCTTACAAGTTGGTGCTTGTGAACTTTGTATTTTGAGTTGGTGCTCATTCATATACTTGAGATTTTTTTCCATGGTTTTTCCCACTCTGGGTTTCCATGTAAAAATATGGTCTCTCTCTCTCTCTCTCTCTCTCTCTCTAAATATATATATATATATATATATATATATATATATATATATATATATATATATATATATATATCATGTGGTGCAAATTATTTTTTTAGCTTTTATTGCATATCTTGAATGTGTGATTAAGTGGTTAAATAAAATATTTTAGATTAAGTGAAAAGATATATAATATACTGATTCACCCCCCTCTTAGTATATTTAATGCTTAACAATTGGTATTTAGAGATGAAGGGATAAGTGATACACATGATTTGGTAGTATAATTTAAAGAAAAGAACACTCTTTAAGGTGAAAAAAACCTTAATTTAGATAGTTGAATAAGTTGCCCAACCAACTAGTCATCTCAATGAGATCATGGATGATCAAGAATAATAGTTCTTAGAGCTCATTGATGAATTGGAGTAATGAACTATAGTAGACATGAATTTGGATATCCTTCAAAAGGTCTTGAGTGGTCAAGAAGAGGTAAAATATTTTTTTTAATACTCTCATTTGACTAAAAATGATGCTTTACTTTCTCATTGAAAAGAGGAGCTAGTTAAGTTGACAATAAAATAATCTAAATGAAGTATTTGTATTTAAAGTCTCAATGAAGAGGTTGTAGATGGTCTTGAAGTGTAAGATCTCATAAATGAATAATATTAAGTATTAAGTGGGTTGTAAATGGTATATAGAGTCGATTGGGCTAACCTTGCCAGCTAAATTTTGAAAGGTTTAGGGTTAGATTCAAATATATATACATAGTCATTATACCATTTAAAAATAAGAGAAGAAGAGATATATATTTTGAATCTATTTATCCACCATTATACTTGAGGAATGTAGCTTAGGGTTTCATACTTTCTTTGGAGATATGGATCTTATTTTATGGAGAAGTCTTTTGGATCCATAGATAAGTTGTGTAGCTTAAATATGATTTATCCTTGTCATATTTACATATCATAATAACCTCTTATGAATTACCTTGTCCAAGAGAGAGATTGAGTCTTGGTAGGTTTGTTTTCAAAGTTAAGTATTCCTAACTTTGTTCCTCCTTTGTAAGAGTAGATAAATTTGAATTTGTAATTCTCTCCCATGCATTAGGATTTCATTATAATGGCATGAGTATATATATCATATGAATGTTTACTTTTCATGTTTAGTACCACCACTTTGTGCCACAATATTTGGTGAGAACTATATTATATTTTACTTTGATTTTATCATTTACTTTCATGAATATAAAAAACATAGGACCTAGTTAGTGTTATTGCATAAATTTGCTTGACTGGAGGATTTGGAATCATCTCTAGTGATTTTATTGTGGTAGGAGATCCCTTGGATAGGTATAGTAGATCCATCTTGGTCATGAACCTGAATATATAATGTATTAATAATTAGAATTGTAATTAGTATTTATCTTTTATGAGTTAAGATTGATTAATAAATTAGTTGTATTCCCCTTTGTATACATTTTGGTGAACCCAATGTGAATCTAACTCTTGTAAGTTTTATTTTATGCCATAATTGTCATCATCATTTATATTTTTTATATTTTTAGTATTATATCAAACTAGTAAATATAGTTCTAACTTTATATGCATAGGTTTAACACACAATAAATTTAAAATGACTCTATTCTATCTATGTAGGGATTCATGAATTACAAGTTATTGGATCAACCAATTCAACATAATATTCTTCTTCATGTATAGATTAGATACATAGTCTAACTTGTTGACTCTATCTACTATTTTATTATATCAACATACAAGTCAACAAACACATTCAAATAGGTTGACTCTATTCGTTATCTCTTCATCAACATACAAGGTTTTGCAAACTTGGTTGAACTATTCGATTCAGTTGATAGAATTTGAAATTAGTAATTGAGCATCACAATATAAAAATTTGGAAGTTAAAACATCTTCAAGCCTAAAAAGGTTAATTTATTTTCTCTCTCTCTATCATTTTAATTCTTCCTTAAATACTATATTTCACAAGTTTGCACTATATAAAACTACAACCCTATAGTTAACTAGGTCAACTTGGTCGACTTAGTTTTATAGTTTGTCTTGTCTAAGAGACATAGTTAACATATTATAATTTATTCTTAAAGACCTTAATTCTATAGAAAAATAATGACTCAATTGAATCTTTTCTTTACTATTTTCAAATAGTGTTTCTTGAATTGAATCTTTAATATTATCAATCAAGGAATTAACATCTATTTGCTAGTAATTAATATTTCCTTTTCAATTATTTACATGCTTAAGGTAACTCACATAGTTTAAACAGGTCATTTTTCAAATTATTATTTTATTTATAATATTTTACTCTTTTAAACACACATCCAAATCAGTTTACACTCAAAAATAATTAAACATTTTTTCCCAAGGCCTACCTACTTGGATTTCATCAACAAGGGAGAAGACAACTTGGTTTTTAGGTCAAGTATAACTACATGGTTAATGGTATTTATTGAAAATGCACCTACAACCCTTATCACTATGAGATTATGAAGTGAAGGGCTAGGCCCCATTAATAAGCTAGTACCATCACCAATACAGACCCCTTTCAAGCCAAACATCTTGAAACCAACCTTAGATTGCTTTTTAGTTCCTTATTTCAGCCAACTTACCTATCACATTAAAATCAAACTTTATTATAACTTAATAACACTTAGGATTACAAAATAATTATCATTTACTTTTTAGTTGTTACTTTCTCTTTGATCATTGTGTGTTGTATTTCAAAATTTGCATTAGCTAGCATTAGTTCAAGGTTTGTGCTATGTGTTCCAATTAGATCAGTCACATTAAACCAATTGCTTGTGTGCTTACTTTTATTATTGCTTAAAATTATATTGAAAAAATTTCCCCTATTTTTTAACACTATCATCTTGGTCAAAACCATATCTTACATATTATTAAATCTTCCTACCTGTAATACATAATTGACTTATATGATTGTGTATTCTTATCTCCTTATTCAGTCCTTTGTCTAGTAGTACACAGTCAACCTACATGATTTTGTATACTTATATTTATGTGTTATTCCTTGGGTTATAAAACACAATCAAATAGTTCAAATTTGTACCTATTTTTTGATTTTATATTTGCATCATCTCCTTTTATCTCTCTTTTTCAACATGAACTTATTTTTTGAGGATAACACAAAGTTGAACTCAGTAAATATGATGAAATTCACCAATCCTAATAGGTTTCCCTATCAAATAATTAAGGCTTCCACTTTATATGAAAGTAATATGCATGTGGCCACTCACATTACAAATTATGGGATGATTCCTCATTCATCTTTAGTTCATAATTCTCTTTTCTCCATAGAAGATCAGCTAGAATTAGAGTACATGATTGAAATAATTTTATTCATTAATGAGTTTAATAAACATAGGGGAAAAGGCCCTTAAAATATTTAAAATCTCATGATATGTGGTCAAATAGAAAAACCCCATTCACCTTCCCCCACATTCTTTCATGGATTTGGGGGAGATACCATCTTTGCTTCTTAACCTCTCCCTTCTATTTTGAATTCTTCTCATACTATGACCTATTATTATTTAATTTATTCAACCTCCATGCCAAGTATATCTACTAACATGTTAGGTTCAATTTTCCAAGACCCCTCAATAATTACACTAGTTCACTATTTTATACCAATGACATGTTAGAGGCACAAGATGACTGAGAGGGGGGGTGAATCAGTTATCTAAATTTTATTTTATTTAACTTATAATTAATTCATTATTCATCATAAAAAATTATAATAACTTGGACAATCATCAAGACAAAGAGATCACATACAAAGCATGAATATGAGAAGCACATCAATACATCATTTATGTGGGAAAAAATCTAGGGAGATAAAATCCACTCTCAAGTCTATAAACCAATGTAATATAGTATTATAAAGATATCACAAACATGAAAATTTTATATAATCATCAATTTATCAAGGATCACCCACCCCTCAATTTAGTCTAGTACCTACTAGACCTTTAGCTAGCTCCAAATAGCAAAGAGGCTATAACCCCTAGGTGATTAAGCACCCACTCAACCACCTTAAATCTGATTTACACCACTAATATGATGTATTGTAAACTATATGATGACCTTATCTTTCTATAACACCTTCAAACCTACTTCTAAACCTCATACAAGTCTCTTCCTATTCTACATCACTCAAATAGACAATCAAGCCTATTTAGCCTTGAAAAAAGCACACCATTAACTCACCACATCAAACACCACTTGATATACTTATTAAAATATTAAATAAGGTATTTGTATATTCTCCATAGGTTAAAACTCCTATATAAATACTTATTATATTCTCTTCACACCCTCGTGCACTCTCAAACAACCTCTAGGGCTAAATTGCTTAATCTACCTCTTCTAGGTTCATTAGGTCCAATGACCTATGTGTCCTTTAACATAAAATTGATCATAAAATAATGAATAATCCTCTCTACCATATGATGGTATTCAATTACCTACTTATACTCTTTTATTTATCTCTTTTCTTTACTTAGCTTCACACACCCTCAACTTCTTCAAATAGGCCAATTAGGCCTTATACTTATACCACTCTCATCATCTAACCCATCTTGGTAGGCCAAGATGTTTACCATAATTTTATTAAAATTAAAATATATCCTCATATATTTTAAATTAATGATAAAATCTCTCCATAGGTTAGTCATAAACCAAAATAAGCTCAATCCTCCTTTAGATCTCAATTAGGCCTAATGCATTTGCCCTTCATTAGTATATGTTATACCTTAAACCTCTTGAATCATATTTAGATTATATTAAAAAATTAAACACATCAATAATACCTCAAATATATTATTTCTCACTCCTAAATTGTTCCAAAACACTTGGAACTCTAATTCATACCTTGAACCAAGCCATTCTAGCCTATTCACCAGTAGGCCTAGAAACATAGAAACCACTGTCTTCTAAAACTAAAGTACATAGATGATTTTATCAAATAATAACCATAAAAAATAAAATTTATAGGTAATAAATTACCTAAAAAAATAAATAAATACATTATTAACCATTACATATGCCAGACAGCTTCAAACCAACTTTTTAAAGATGACCACTTAGACTGGTCATACTCAATCAAAGTACAGTCATATAAAAGCTTCTCTTGTACATAAAAGGATTATTTAAAAAATTATAAATAACATGAGTGGATTATAAAAGTATTTTATATCAACATAAAAAGGTTTTTTTCATGTTATATCATCATTCATTGGTCTTACAGACCAATCACTTAGGTTTCTATTTCATTGTCTTAACACAATGTGACAAGTAAATTTGGTTTTCACATGTCAACACCTCAAACTAACTCACCAGATTCCATAAAGATTTATTATATCATTTATATATTTAAAAACACCAATATTTTAATTTTTTTCACCACCATTTGACATAAGACCTTAAACACTTCACTTTCCTCAGCATGCCTGTAGTAGTCATCTTGACCCAAAACATAGTGTTGAACATGACTCCTAACTTTTGTAAGATCACTTACAAGTTTTAATAATGAATTTAAAAGGTCATAATACCTTATTATAAAATCTTAAAACACAAAATTCATATGATTTAATGGCCACTTTGTTACGACAAACCATTCTCACTATCATGGGTTCCATTGTCTTATCTTACACAGACTAGTCATTTTGTGAGCTCCTTATAGATAGTTTATGAGCACCATAAACACTTAAAAATAAGTTAAATATGATTTATAGGTATTTAAATAATACCCCAAACCATTTTTTCAGTCCCTAAACACCTAAAATCAATCCCTATATAGGTTCTCACTCTAACTATCTTTTTGTCATTATTTCCACTATTTGGTAGATTAGTGATAGGGCAACTTTATTAACTTAGATAATTGAAAAAAATCACATAAATTTACAAAATAAATCCATATAACTCAATAATAATTATTTAACTTTAATCTCTAATGAATTTCATGTGTTGACTTAGTCAACCCTAGCTGTAGCATCAAAATCTTTAGAAACCATCACTTTCTTATACCTTCTACTGACTACCCTAACACACCACTACCACCTAGAGATACCTAGAGGAGTTATATATATAATAAAATAATAATAAAATTTAAACAAATTCAACCATATCCATATCCAACAAGATTTCTCTAATGGGGTCACTATAAGGGTTTCTAAGAGGGTTTTGACTAATTTTCATTCTTAATGAATGTTCATAAAGTTGTGCCCCTTATCCCTTGAATTAATGATTGTAAAACCTTATTAGGTACCCTAACCAACATATCCAAAAGTATAAGATTAAAATATAAACCTTTGACATACCAACAAGCACAAGAAAATCCTTCTCAGGCTCACTAGACACATTCCTAACATCTCTTAAAGCCATAGGACCCTTTTTCTAAATTTTCACTTAAAATTTTGACCTATAACTTGTTCAAAAAATTTTAATAATCCTGATATACCATATTCCATTCTCACATCAGCTCTACCAACTGAAATCTCTTCATGACTGCTCACAAGGACCTCACTAGCCCACCTTCCCTATTAGGCCTAAAATCCCCAGACCAACTTGCCTCTTGAAGGTACTTGGAAACTTATCCAATAAGCTCATAACACCTTATAAATATTAAATCCACTCATTTAAAACACTAGAACCCAAAACTAAGGATACAAAAGGCATATACCTTGTACCTCCTTAGGCAACCTAGCAAAGTCAAGCACACAAGGCATAGGATGACCTACACTCCACCTAAAGACCACTTGGAAGGAATCCAATTGTTCTATCAACAACATGGACATAAATTTTACTCTCTCTTTCCATGCTCAATGACATATTCACAAACATCCATATGCCCAACTACTCCCTCAAGCTCTCACTAGTAACCAAGACTGAACTAATAAAAAAAGATCATGCATATTAGACCAAGATCACTCTCATACCACTTTTTCATTACCAATTCCACTTTAAATCAATAAAAACACATCAATACCATCAATATATTAACATTTTCCCCCTTTATAATTGATGGCAACACCTCATTTACTTCTCTCTCCCTTTGACAGAATGACAAAGTGGACTCTTCTACCAAATAAGCTCTTTTATCTTTAATAAATAAATTTAAAGAGATGAAACAAGAAAAAAACAAAGATCACATAATTTTCTCTCTCATCCTTTGAAAATTAGAGCATGACAACTATCAACATCAGATCATAAAGTAACCATAGTGATCCCCTTAAACCAAGCTCCCTTTAAGAACTAACTCAGGTCATAGCTCCACAAGACCTATAAGATCCTTGGACCTGACCAATAGGAAAGAAAAAAACTCCTTCTTAGACCACTATCACTTGAGATTCATTTAACTAATCTCCCTCTTTTTCTATCATCAACTCATATAATAATATGAGTACCAAAGCATCATACAAACTCGCTTACCATCATTTTGAAGGCACCATATAGAACAATATAGGAACTCAAAGAATAACACCATACCTATAACACACTTATAATAGGCCAAGAAACTCACTTGAAACCAAAAAATTTGATCCTCCTTTGGAAAAATTTCTCAAAAATCTTCATTTTCTTCACTAGGCCTACTTAGACCTCTTATAGCCCTATCTAGCTACTGCAAACCTCATAATTATTTAACCTAAGAAATTAAAACCCTATAACTCCATATATATGATAAAATAATATGCCCCTTTAGACATTCCAAAAAATTTCCTCTAACTCATCCTTCTTAGCATACTTTCTTCTTTAACCTACTAGCTAATTAGGCCTCTTAGTGAGCTAAAACTTGAATAAAATGAATTATACTTACTTCTAGACCACTGTAAAAGTTTATTAAGATACGAATTTATCCCATTCAACTATTTTTTATGCTTCCATCCCCAAATTCCAAAGCTTGATCACTTTTGCAAACATACCCAAATTACTAAGCCTTAAAAGTAATAATTGGTCAAAAGTCAACCTCCAGTCAATGTAGACACTTGACCTAGATACCACACCTACAAACCATAAAAAATAAATTATATGCCAAATTTAAATTCTCCATTCCTTTGGAAACTATGAATTCCTATAAGCCACCAAACACATGCTTTTGAGAAGAGAAGCTAATGACCACTTAAAATACTCCACTTGGCACAACAAGATTCATCAACCTATGAAACCATCTAGAACATGTATTAAACACATGTGAAGACCTTCTTGATAAAAAATTATTCATGACACATCTTAATTCTTCAAGTGACCCTTGAAACCAAGCAATATATGCATATAGGCTCATTATCTACATCAGGCACCTTGATGAAATGATCAAAATCATATTTGAGAACCTCATAAACATCTCCAAGTCATCTTACCTCTTTTTTCACATCAAAAATAACTTTATTCACTCATTTTAAAACTTATATCCACCTTAGAACACTATATCAGCCACTTGGGTACTTTTTAGGTAGTCATCATTGCTAAAAATGGTCAACTCAGACTTTTGACTATAAAACACACATCTAAACTTATCAAGACTTCAAACCACCTAGGTATTACTCATGAAAATCTTCCTCAACACCTCATAAAAACCACTTATTTCATCTCCTTCAAATCACTACTCACCCAAGGCATCAAAATTTGATCAAAAGAACACTTAAGGACTAGGAAACCTGAACATACCTTCTAAAAGCACTCTCTTATTTTCAACTGATCTGATCAAACCATCAGACCTTATTAAGCATTCTAAAACCAATCTTCAAGGAAATATAAATGATATTCACAATAGCGCTAAGAAATTAAGAACATGGAACAAAAATCCCTTCTATTGAAATCTGTAATAGGGCTTCATACCTTTTTTTAAGATATCAAAAGATCTTTCAAAGAATACCTTATGAACCATAGATTATCCATAAAATTTGTGACACCTACTCAACCTTGAAGAACACCAATAGGACAACCTTCTACAACTCTTAACAATCTCACCAAACACTTATTTAGAGTCTCACAGTAACTTTAGGCCTAATCTTCTCCATTAGCCCTTATGAGGACCTCAAACCCATACTCTAAGTAATTTATCTCCACCTAAAGAGCACTATTAGGCTTTAATTTTATAATTATGGCTAACCCTTAAGAACCAATTATCAACTCATCTTTATAAAACTTTAGACTATTAATTTATGTCTAATTATGGACTTAGCTTCCACATATTCCTTACTCATTTCCATATGCCTTCTTTGACAAACCCTTATGCTTGAAGAACCATCTATAAAAACAAACAACTCACCTTGGCTTGAGTGAAGAACAATCCCTACCTTGACATCCTTCTAAATCTTAGATCAACCTTCAAAATTCATAAATCTTGAAAGCACAACTTAGAAAACATGACGAACCATGACATCAACTAGGCTACCATATTGATCATCACCAATTCTAACAATAAGCTGACTAGGATCACACCAATCACCAAGCTACTCATAAGATCACCTCCAAGCTACTTAGGATAACCTATAGGTTGTTAAACCTCCTTAAAAGGCCTATCTCTAATACCAATTTTTAGAAGTATAATATGACTGAGAGGGGGGGTGAATTAGTTATCTAATTTTTATTTTATTTCACTTATCATTCATTCATGATTCATCATCACAAAGTATAATCACTTGGAGAAGCATCAAGATAAATAGGTCACATACAAATAATTAACATGAGAAGCACATCAATACATCATTTATGTGCTAAACCCTCTAGGGGGAGAAAACCCACTCTCAAGCTTACAAACCAATATAATATAGTCTTTATATATATATATATATATATATATATATATATATATATATATATATATATATACACACATACATACACACACACACACACACACACACACACACACACACACACACACACACACACACACACACACACATATCATAAACATGAGAATTTTAGATCAACATCAACTGATTAAGGAGCATCCGTCCACCAATTTAGTCTATTACCTACTCGACCTTTAGCTAGCTCCAACTAGCAAGGAGCCTACAACGCCTTATGCGATTAAACACCAACTCAAACACCTTAGATATGATATCCACCACTACTATAATTAATTATACACCTTATTTTGACCTTATCTTTCTCTAACACCTTCAAACTTTCTTCTCAACCTCATACAATTCTCTTCCTCTTCTACATCACTCAAATAGACAATTGAGCCTATTTAGCCTTGAAACAATCACACCATTAACTCACCACCTAAAAAAATCACTTTTAAGACTTATTCACATCTTAAATAAGGCATTATGATAATCTCCATGTGTTCACACCCCTATACAAATCCTTCTTCTATTCTCTTCACACCCTCATACACTTTCAAACAACCTCTATGGCTAACTTGCTTAATCTACCTCTTCTAGGTTCATTAGGTCTAATGACCTATGTGTCCTTTTACATAAAAATTTTAGAAGAATATGAATGATCCTAATTACCCTCTGATGTTCCTCAATGACCTACCTCTTCTCCTTGATTGAGCTCTTTCCTTTTCTTAGCTTCACACACCCTCAACTTCTTCAAATAGGCCAATTAGGCCTTGTACTTATACCACTCTCATCATATAACCCATATTGGTTAGAAAATATGTTTACCATAATTTTATTACCATTAAAATATATCATCATATATGTTACATGAATGATACAATCTCTCCATAGGTCAGTCATAACCCACAACAAGCTCAATCCTCCTTTAGATCTCAATAAGGCCTAATGCATTAGACCTTCATTAGTATACATTATACGTTGAACCTATTGAATAATATTTAGAGTCTATTAAAAAATTAAAAAAATCAAACATACCTCAAATATATTATTTATCACTCTTACATGGGTCCAAAAAACTTGGAACTCCAATTCATACCTTGAATCAAGCCATTCTAGCCTATTCGCCAATAAGCCTAGAAACACATAAAATACTATCTTCTAGAGATGAAGAAAACATATGATTGTCTCAAATAATAACATAAAAAATCACATTGATATGTACTAAATGACCTAAAAAACATCACTAGATCCATTAGTCACCATTACATAGGCCAAACCACTTCAAACCAACTTTCTCAAGATGACCACTCAGACTAGTCATACTCAGTCAAAGTAAATTCATATATAACATTATCTATTGTACATAAAATTATGATTTAAAAAATTATAAATAAAATTATTGGATTATATAATTCTTATAAATCAACCTCTAAAGGTTTATTTTCATGTTTGAGCATCATTCATTAAATCACTCAAGTTTTTATCTCATTGTCTTAACACCGTCTAACAAGCCAATTTGGATTTCACATTTCAACACCTCAAACTAACTCACCAGCTTCAAAAAATATTGAGTATTTTAATTATATATTAAAAAAACCAATATGTTAATTTTATTCACTATAATTTTTCATAAGAACTTAAACACTTCACTTTCCTTAGCATGCTTGTACTAGTCATCTTGACCCAAAACATAGTCATGTTGAGCATGACTCCTAACTCTTGTAAGATCACTTCCAAGTTTTTATAATTCATGTAAAATGTATTAATAAATTATTATAACATATTTTACACAAAATTCATATGATTTAATGTCCACTTTTCTGATACAAACCACTCTCACTATCATGGGTTCCACTGTATTGTCGTACACAGACTAATCATTTTGTGAGCTCCTTATATATAGTTTATGAGAACCATAAACACTTAAAAATAAGTTAAATATGAGGTATAGTTATTTAAATAATACTCCAAACCATTTTTTCCATCCTTAAACACTTTAAATCAATCCTTAAATACGTTCTCACTTTGACTAGCTTTTTGTCACTGTTTCCACTATCTAGTAAATTAGCAATAGGGCAAATTTATTGACTTAGATAATTGACATAGAGCACATAAATTTCCAAACTAACTCCATATACCTCAATAATTTTTGTTTTACTATCAATCTCTAATGACTCTCATACATTGACTCACTCAACCCTATCTATAGCATCAAAATATTCAAAAACCATCACTTTCTTGTACCTTCTACTCACTGTGCTAACACACCACTACCACTTAGAGGTACCTATAGGAGTTTTATATATCATAAAATAGTCAAAAAAATTCAACCAATTCATTTTTATCCATATCCAACAAGTTTTCTCTAATTGGGTCACTATAAGGGTTTTTAGGAGGGTTTTGACCAGTTTTTATTCTTAACAAATGTTCATAAAGTGTTGCCCCATAACCCTTGATATAATATTTTAAAACCTTATTAATTACCCTCTAAAACATATCAAAAATTATTAGCTTCCCATGTAAACCTTGCACATGCCAACAAGCAAAAGAAAATCCTTCTCGAGCTCACTAGACACATTCTTAGCACCTCTTAAAGCCATATGACCCTTTTATGACTTTTAACTTAAAAATTTGACCTATAACTTGGTCAACACACTTTAAAAATATTTATATACCATATTCCATTCTCACATCATCTCTACCAACTGAAATCTCTTCATGACTACTCATAAGGACCTCACTAAGACACTTTGCCTATTAGGCCTAGAACCACCAGTCCAACTTGCCTTTTGAAGGTACTTGGAAACTTATCCACTGAGCTCATAGCACATTATACATATTAAATACACTCATTTCAAGTATTATAACCAAAAACCAAGGATACCAAAGGCATATACCTCTTACCTCATCAGGCAACCTAGTAAATTCATACACACAAGGCATAGGATGACTTACATGCCACCAGAAGACCACCTAAAAGGACTCCAATTATTTTCTCAACCACATGGAAATACCATGTACTATCTCTCCATGCTCCATGACATCCTTAGAAACCTCCATATGAACAATTTCTCCCACAAGCTCTCACTAGCAACCAAGACTAAACTGAGCACTAAGATCATGTAAATTAGACCAAGAGTACTCTCAGACCACTTTTTCATCACCAATGTCACTTGAAATCAATTAAAACACATAACTACCACTAATATCCCAACATGTAAATCATCCCACTAGTGCTTCTTTATATTCTAATTCTAATCCCTCTACTAGTGCATCTTTCACTACACATGATACTAGTGCCCCCTTTTCTACAAATGCCTCGTAAGCCACTAGTGTTGCATATTCCACTACTCATAGTGGAATCTAAGACACTAATACCAATGATAATACATCACATGCTATGAAAACTAGTCAAAATACCAATCAAACCCATAAAATTTTATTGCAAACTCTTAATCAAATGAATGATTTTCAAGATAATAATGCCAATCAAATGATGCCAATGTAGAATCACCTTATTCACCTATAAAATCAAACTCAATAGGTTCCATGGGGAGTGAAAAATCAAAACTCTCCCCACCCACCTTATGGATTCCCATGGAAACCTCATTCCACAACCACCCATTATTAACAAAACAATTAAAAACCTTCAAAATGAACTTGTTATGCCTCAAATTGATAACACAAACATAGGAGGTATCACACCTACCATGAGTTATAATGGGTTAACTGAACTTACTTTAAATTTTAAAATATTTGAAAAACTCTAAAAATATTGGGTTAAGTTAAACACTTTTTCTACTACCAATGTATTAGAAAAAACCCTTTGTAGAGATGTTTTATTTTGGTATAATTAAATCAAGTCTGATTTTATGTATAGTACAAGAATTTCAAACTAGTGACCTCCGTGATAATACCTTGGCATATTTCATCGATTTCAAGTAACTTGAAATTGAAACCACACAAGATTTCATCAAATGATGGAAGGCCTCATCTAAAAAATGTGAGCATACCATGACAAATGATAATATATTTCATATATTCACTAACACTCTTTATCCCAAGTTACAATATTAGGTTAGGACTTTCTCTCCAATAACTTTATAAGAAGCCATCAACCAAGCCAAATGCCAAGATTTTCTCATGCATTAGTTTGAGCCATCCCAACCTCCCTTGAGCACTTGCATGCTCATCAAAAATATAAATCATCATGCTACCAATGATGGTGTCACCAAATCTTATGATACCATTCATAATATTCAACTCATTGCTCTCAACCCTATTACATAGTGAGTTTCCCATTTAAAAAACACCCCTAATCCTCAATTTTCTCAAATAAAAAACATCAATGTTCATAAGCCATTATCCTTAGACAAACTCTAAAATATTATACCAAGGCCTCTTCTATGAGAGCTTTACCCCACTTACCATATAAAATCATGGTATGATCCAAATAAATTTTGTTAGTTTCATGCTAGTTGGGGTCACTCTAGTGATAATTGTAGGCAATTATATAACTTAGCTATGAATTCTTCCTTGGTCCAAATTTTTATAATGATTCACTCATTAATAAACTCCAACATGCCTATAATATACCATTCAAAGATCATGAAACACAAAACAAAAATCAATATTTGAACCAAGCTAATGCTCATCTTTCCATCTACAAAGACCTTCCTAATCATCAAGATAACAATAAACCTACTCCTTCCACAAACAATTTTGAAAATCATATTGATTAAAACCCTAAATAGATTATGGTAAATATAAATAATATGCAAAGGGTTGTTGCTTTCGTTGATTATCATCCTACACACACCCCAAACATCCCCAACTTTCTATGTTATCCAAGATTATTCCCCCTCTCACCTAATAGACTTGGGGCAAGAAAAATTTATCTCTTTTCAAGAATAAATTCCAACACCTCCATTGGATAAAATATCTCACACTATTTATACAATTCCCCTAACCTCTCTACCTATTGACAAAATTCTTCAACCTTTTGATATTATCCATTAAAACTAATCATAAGATAAACCTAAATAAACTACACTATCCTCTCAATATAATCAATTTATTTCTCCCCAAACTAAACCAACCATGTATTATCAACATAAATTTGAATATGCTTCTACTTCCCTAGGAAGTAATCTAACATTATGCACCTCTCTCTAGAGGTCCACACATGTGTTATGATTAATGGGACCCTTTCACAAAACTTATTGATCTCCCATCTCAAAGACCATTTCTTAAACTCTTACGAACTTATACATGTCATCACAACTACCTAGTTCAACTATTATTATAAATGAACATCACTCATCTTCCCCTCATCCTCCCCTTGAAGGATGTGAAGTTACCTTATCCGGGTTAGAAGATAATATCTTACAACAATGTTAAGAGATGTCTATATAAATTGATAAAATAATGGATACTTCTCTTTCCCTTAAATTCCATAATTCTTCCATTATCCCAAATGAGACTATACTTCATGCATATGATCCTCTACTCTTTATAAGTATTCAAATCAGTGATATCCAAGTCAAGCATTGTTTGATTGATGAGGATTTAGGTACTTGTGTTGCTTCTCTTGACTTAATTAAAACTCTTGTATATTTTGAGTGAAATCTTATGTCCACATATAAAATGTGTCAAGGTTATTATTGAAGGTAAATTCCTCTTTTAGATTGTGCATGACTCCCTATTACCATCCCACCTATCAATGTTCAAGTGAAGGTTATGATATTCAAATTACCCTTTCTTAAAATATCTTGATTTGTAGGTTTGGATTAATTGAATGAGGGTTGTCACCTCCTCTATATATCGATGTGTCAAGTTTCCCCACAATGGTTCTATTTATAGGATTAAAAGAGACAGTAACCCTTGAAATTTTGAACATTTTAACAAAATGTTTTATTCAAAATTCTAACCCCTAAACCCTTGTCAAGTGTTCCATTCTAGGAATCTCAACTTTTTAATTTTAACATCAACTCTACTTGAGGATATCATGGTCACCCCAAACTCAACCTTTTAGACTCTAATGATGATGAGCTAGATGAGATCAACCTCAATATCAAAACTTAGGATCTCTCTCCTCATCTCATTTCCCAACTTCTACCATCCTTGAAGCCACATTCCTGTCAACCACCTATTAATGATATACCCATGGTTTTAACCGAGAATCAACATTATATTAATAATGTAAATCTTAATGAAAATATCATACCTACCTAAACCATCCACCTTCATACACCTGATTATGATAATGATCATGCTTTATATGATTCATTTCAAAGATGTCTTATTTTGGCTATATATGTTAATATCCTTTGTTATTCTTTTTTTTTTTGAATTTTCATTCCTATTATTGCATTTTATCTTATATAGTTCCTAATTATAGTATTAATCCTCTTGTTCACAAGATAGAGATAAAGTGTTTGCATGAAACATCTCTAGTTTTTATAGAGCCTCTTAGGAGCATGCTTATATATCATGTTATGACCAGTCCCTATCCTCTTGCAAGATACCAAGATCCCTATAGATTTCTTCCAATAGAGATGATTACTAATACCCTTAATCCCTATATGTGCCATACTTCTCACATAGTTGATCCTAGTCCATATCCTAATCTTAATCTACCCTTAATTGAGTACCATCTTGCATCTAATTTTGCTTCTTCTTTACCTAAGCCTATCTAGTATCTCCACCATCCCTACCTCCCCTGAATAATGGCCTTCTTCCTTTAATGCATCTTGATCCCTTACCTTCCCAATGGTATGATCATCCTTACTATGATATTAATAGAGTTATTTGTCATTGGACTAGAGACTTCTAGTTAGACCAACCTTCCTCAACTCCTGCTATGTGACCATATTTTGGATTATTCACTAAGTTACTATATTTAATAATAAAAACCCAAGAATAAAAATAACATCAAAGGAGGGGATAAAGGAATAATCATACAATCAAAATGGTATTCTTACCATCCTTTTTTCCTTAGAGATCATCTCCAAGATCTCCAAACTAATTTGAATGCAAAATGTTTGGATTGTGGATTTCTTGACTTTGAACTTCTAAATGGATTCAATGGCTTCTTTTCTTGATAAGAGTATAGAAATGCTTAAATAATGACTGATAATAAGAGTATAATGGAGGTTTATTGGTCATGACCCAAACATTATTTATATAGGATGGTGGAGGATAATTTAGGGAAATTTTTAATTATTTTAGAAGCCTGTAGTTTTAGAGACTTCTAGAACTTTGGAGGAGCTTCCATAGTTATAAATGCCTCTTTATTAGTTTATGGATAATGGAGGTTTGGGTGGGAGTTAATGAGGTTTAGGGTTCATATGGGTGTAGGAAAGGCTAGGGTGGTAGGGTAGTTATGGGGTAGGTGAATAAAATTAATTTTAAATTGTCATGTGGGCTATTAGGTAGATTAGTAGCTAAGTAGGCTAGTGAGTAATTTAATGGAGTGATTAATTCATTACAAGGGTATGGTAAGGTTCATGGAATGTAAATAATTTTGTGTATGAACTAGGATATTAGTTAATTGAATAGGAATATGGTTTAATGGGTTAAATTAATAAGATTAATAGGATTATTGGAGTGAGCAAATTTAAGTGCATACATTTTCCCCCTATTTGAAAGGGTATTATGAGTGGAGTGAAGTGAAACGAGTAATGTATTTTCAAATAAAAATCATTTCATGGATGAAAATTTTGTTATTAGGTATGATTTACCCTTGAGGGAGAATAAAAGGAGGAATGAACCAAATGGTCTCTCAAAAAAACAAGCCCCATGAGATGATGATAAGGGGTTGGGATTCATCGAGTGTAGATGTAGCTACAATTTAGATGCCCCAAACATGGGATAAAGTGGATAAGCCTTAGAGGATGAGTTATAGAAAATGATCCATGTTTAGAAAGGATTCTAATTGATTAAGATGATAAGACTTAAATTTGTGTGACATAGATATTATCCAGGGAAAGAGAGATGAGATAGGCTACAAGATGATGATAATTCACATAGCAAGGACACATGTCAGGGATGATTGGAAGCCTCTATAGTAAATTTGATAGATGATGAGTGATAATAATCCACTTTATGTGATATGCATATCTTAAAATGATTTAATAATGTTGTGTTATCCATCCATTATGGTACAAGATTAGGGGTTAATAGTGTCTGAGTTATCCTTGGGCACAAAACCATGGCTAGGTGTTACCTACATAGTCTTAGGAGACCTCAAGCTAATGTAGTTTTGATGTAAGATTGGGATGAATAATAGGAATATGTAAATTTCATTCCCGTGATAGACATAGGGATGATAATTGATGATTAAATGGGATCATAGATCATGAAATGAGATTTAGAGATTAAAATTATTGGATAGGGTAGGCTAATGGGTTTAGGTGAGGTCAAATAGGTTATGAAGGGTAAAGAGGGGGATAAAAATAGGAAAAAAGGGTTGAAAATGGTTGTTTTGAATTTTATCCTTAGTGATTTTGGTTCTCTAGAGCTAAAACCATGGATCACATCCCACATGCATCTCATCCTAGAGAGAGGGTGAAAGAGTTTTATAGGCCAGATGACATGGGACCAATGATATGTAGTCAATATTTAGCCTTGTGATTTTTGTAATTTTGGATTTATTTATTTGTTTTTTTATTTTACATTTCATGAGTATAATACCATGACTGAGGGCAATGCCTTCAATGGAAATATTATGTCCGTCAATCATGATATTGTGCTCATGATTTATAGTATTACAATACTATGACAAATGACTCACATTATTAAAATACTACAATCAGTGATTAGAGATATCACAAGAAGTGAATCACGATTTTTTATAACCATGAGGTTATAGTCATGATTATACAAAACTACAAAACTCAAGTTTTAATATTGTCATTAACAAAGGTAAGGGATATTTCATTAGTAGTGGTATTATGTTGGGTAGGATTAAAGTGTTGGATAGGATTATATGGGTTAGGCTAGGGACTTAGGGGTAATTAAGGGGTAATTAGTGGGTAGATAGGATGATGTGAGTGGATAGGTTAAGGATGTGGTGGGGGGGTAGAATTGGTGATGGATAGGAGTGAGTTAACTAGGTTAGGGACTTGGTTAGATTTAGGGAGTGTGTTAGATTTAAGGAGTGGGTTAGCTTGGATGGGATTTCATTAGAGTAAGGGTAAGCTAAGGGATAAGAGTGAGTGAGTTATAAAGATAAGGGATTCACATGAAATAGGTTAGGAACTAGAAAGTGAATAGGCTAAAGGGATTAAAGGTAAATGAATGGATGGGATTTAGGGTGGATTAAGGTAGTATAATTTAAACTAGGATAGGGTAGTATAGGTAAGAAGGATGAAGGTTATAGGGAAAAGGTATAGAGGAATAGATGGTATTAGGTAAAGGACAATTAGGTATTATGTGAATGAGATGAGAGGGGTTTGAGGTGATGGGGTAAATGGGTAAGTGAAGGGATAGATAGGTTGGATAATGTATTAGGATGATTAGATAGGATAGGTTAAGGATAAATATGATGAGATGATCCTATTGTGATAAGATGTGTGATTGGTACATGAGGAGTTAGCAGTGATGGCACCCTGATTATGGTGGCCCTAGGTTTTACATGAGATGTATTTATTGACACTAGAGGAGTACAACATCTTAGATTTGATTTTTATATATTATGGTGTGACCATACCCATAGTATGGATTGAAAGAGATATGATCATAGCCTTGGTGGAGAGATTACACTCAGAGATGAGTACCTTTCATTTCATGATGGGGAGATGACTGTCACCTAGAGGATGTGTTTCATATTTTTTGGCTTCTTATGAGAGGGCATAAGATCTATTGGGAGTCACACACCCTCAATGTGATAGTGTAGAGGTTAGTGAGGAGGTTTTGAATTGGAGTGCAAGATACATAGGTAGACATTGATAGGTGTCTAAGGGAGGGTTCTATCGATAGGTTGCCATTAGTGGTGATGTCTCTTATGACTGATATACTCTTTCTAGACAATAGTTGATAGTGATTACACTTAGGAATAGGGGATGGGTGAAAGATTATAGAGTGTTTTCTTGGGATCTAGTAGTATTGGCACACTTATATTTATAGTTACACATGGGAGTGTATATGGGTTATACGAGATTGGGTCTATATATATATTGTTTCAAATATGGAAATAGGAGTGTATAGCTATATAACATTGATTAGGTACACATATAGATAGATAGCCACATAATCTAATAGTGTTTGACTGGTATATCATTATAGGGATACAAATATCTCATGTAGGGGAGATCCCATTCTATAGGCAAACATTAGATAGTTTACGACCAGAGCATATCACATGTATGTCATATAGATAGGTGTTGTTTGGATGGGTAGAGGAGGTAGATGTTACTTAGTATATGTTGATAGAGTGTTAGCTCATGGGACATAAAGATTATATTATTGATTATTACAAACCTAATCAAGTGTAGAGGTAGTTTGGGAGACCATAGAATGTGCTAGGTGAGGAGAACCTATTTGACTAGAGTGATAGGGAGAGGCTATAGTGTGAGATACTGGTAGATAAGGGACTAGAACATGTGGATTATGAGAGCATTTCCCTAGTAGTATTGGATTATCAGACTTCGATCCTAGATGTTATTATTGCATTGGCATACACTATGTGGTGGACACAAAGGTAGCCATTTAAGTTACTAAGATGTTAGGATAGAGTGAGGAAGGGGGATGTGCAATGAATTATATAGGCATAGGTGAGACATGCGAGGAGGTGAGTGAGGAGAGTAAAGCCCCTAGTAAAGGATCCATAGGATGGGTAAGGGGGGATTGATACCATGGACATGGATGGGGAAGATTAGAGAGGTCCAAATGGGGGTTAGATATAGTTATGGGACAAGATGGAGGTAGCAGGGTATAGGCTAGAGGGAGTGGAGGTGAAAATAATGCAAGTCCATCCTTACCACACTTCATAGAGGATGAGCAAGCATTATTTGAGTGGATTAAGAGATAGGTGAAAGACTATGCCTTAGAGATCGTAAGGATTATTATAAAGAGTGATAGGATTAGGGACCATTTATAGAGACAACTAGAATAAAGGGATGGCCAGTTAGCTAATGCATAGGGATATATCATAGGGTTTTAGGGGTAGGTGACTATTTTGTAGAAACACATCTAGATTATATATGTTGAGATCTAGTGTAAAGAGGCCTAGATATTGGTTTTATAGAGTTAGATTCAAAGCTAAAATGCATAGATTATGATTCTATAGGGTTAGATTGGGTAGTTATAGACTTGGGTGAGATATTTTATAGGAAAGGTTTAGGTGTTTGAGAGGTCCAAGTAGGAGGGGGATGGAACTATGATGGTGGGTGGGATGGATGGGGTGATGAGGTAGATCATGTGACTAACAAGGGAAGATTAGTACTATAGAGACTTATATTAAGTAGTAGTTCCACTTGAGAAACATGTAATGACATTCAAATCCATTTCTTCACAATCTAGGCACTAGCATCCCATGGGACCACTTGGATCATAGTTAGGATCGATGAGACTTGTATTATATGATGAATATTTATACGCTATAGTACATTAATGCCCATGGGGCCCATATTTTGTGTCCTTATATTTTGACATGGACTTCATGTGGAAATTATGGACTATTATATACATATATGATTATGATATTTTTGTGATTTATGATGTGATGCTTTGTGATTTTTTGTATTAAGATCATGTCTTAGATAGATGATGTGATTGTTAGGCATATGTGATTTATGTGATTTGATGATTATGCTTATGATTTTATTGTTTTCACTAAATTTTCCACCCTTGGAGAGGCATCTGAATCCTCCTCTAAATTGAGTGGAACATGGGATTACCTTTAGGCCTATGGGATGCCTATAGTAGAGTTAAACCTCTAGATTGAAGGGCTAGCTCCCTAGATTTATCTTTGATAGATTATTACCTATAATACTAGCTCATTTGGATGAAAAGGGAGAGAGATAACATAAATAAAACATATCCTAAAAATGTGATTCACAAATTGTAACTTGACCACTTCCAACCAATTTCAAGTACACTTCAAACACAATTTTAATCTGCATATGAAACTACTCAAAAACTGCCCTTGCATTAGTATTTCTCATGGAGGTTTATGAAGATAAATTAAGATAGGAGGACTTGAAAAAGGTCATATAATTACACTAGTGTAAATAAAACTCACTAAACTCATTAAAAATACATTATAAAAATTAAAGAGACCTACAATAAACTTTCAAAGATAAATATGGATGCAAGCAAGGATAACATGTTAAGAGAAAACTATCACATAACAAGATTAACTAAATTAACATACACATTGAAAAAAAACTCATGGAAAAAGTAAAATAGATCATTATTTATTTCTCAAAGTCTTAAAATGAGTATGTATTAACCATACTTAGGTGGAGGATATATTTCCAAGCCAAAATGGCTCAATAAATAGCACGAGTGTGAGTGAAGAGAAGTGTGAAAGAGAGAGAAGATAGACAAGTGTCATGTAAGTTAAAACAAGAAGAGGAGTTAGGGAATAGATTAAATAGGTATACAACACCATTTTTTTCTCCTCTTTATATTATCCATCTCTCCAAGTGGTGTGGGAGTTGAAAAGCTTATTTGACACCTTTACTAGCTCTTGAAAACCTCCTTTCTTATTGACATGTTGAAAGACAAGTGGACTTTTTAGTGATCATATAGTTTTTTCCTACATGTTTCCTATATTATTAAAACATTTTAGCTGACCTAAATAGGTTATTATTGACACATCACCTCTTTATCTTGCAAGGTGTCTAGAGGGCTTTTCATCTCCTTAGGCCTATTTTGCACATAAGTGTCAAAACTTAGTTTTGTCTTCTCTAGATCAACCAAACATCATGGATGATTATTAACATCATATTGGACCTTAAAAATCCCATTTTGAGGCCTCAAATTATCCCCAACAAGTTGCTCTCTACCAAAAGCCTCAATTAGGCCTCACTCCTTATAGCCTTTTTGTCTATTTTTTCCTTATGTGGGAGTTTTATGAATTATCTTGAAAAACTAAAGGCATATTATATGACCCTCTATCCTCTTATAGTTTCATGTTATATTTAATGATATGAATCTAAGTTTAAGTCTACTTTTTTATACCTATCTCTTTCACCAATTAGGCCTAATTAGGTCTCTAGGCCTAGAAAGTGAATTTTGGCTCTAAAATACTCCTACACTTGTGAAACATATGTGTGTGATTCAATTTACCTATTCCAATACTAACCTCCATGTCAAGTTTGGGATTCTATAACATTGTGATTATAGATAAACCATGAAATGGCCAAAAATAAGCCCTTCACTACCCTATTTGGGCTACCTTGAAAAATGGAGTTTGTTTAGTAACTTATATGGGTTATTAAGAAATTATTTGGATTTAAAAAAATATTAAAATTCCCAAATGACCTCCTTCAATTATTGGCAAGTATCCATCTCTCCAAAATCCCTACAAAACTCAAAAAAACACAAAAGAAGGGATTTTTGGTAATCCTATATCTCAAGTACATGTGAATAACCTTAATGGACTCCTTAAAAACATACAAGAGGTTTCAAGATCAAGTTGTGACATTTTATGTGCTTTTTAAGTCCAACTTTGCAAACTCGTCATTATAGATTTCTTAGGCAGCCGGATTGTACTTTGAACTCTTAAAGATGATTTAAAAAGTTGGACATATGAATCCTCCAACCAATTTAAAAAAAATCAATTACATAGGGTGGTTAACTTCCCCTAGAAGATCAGGGTCCCATGCAACATGTGTTATCTATACCAAATAAAGCAAGATGGCCTATCAACTAGAAATAAACATTCTGAGAGAGGTGAGCAAGTTTTAGGTCTATAGGTGGTTCTCCCAAGTTTATTTTGATCTTAAATGACCTCAAAAATGTCTAATATATCTTATTTTAAATCTTCAAATAGTTTTTTTACCACAACCCTTCACCAAACTTCTGCAACATGCCACTAGCATATGCCTAGGGTTCTTAGATCAAGTTAGCAGTCATACCATAGCTACTTGTTTTCAAATTTTATCCCAATAAAACTATTTGTGACTTCATTAAGTGTATTTTTAGGTTATTAATCATATTTTTTGAGCCTCCAAACTCCATATCAATTTAACTACCTTCATCTTTTTTTTCCAAGGTTAATTCCAGGCCTGTGTTACCCTGACTATACAAGATAGAGTTCAATGTTTTTACTACCTATCTTAGTGAAATTTGGTAAAATATTTGTGTGGGATGATGTATACCTTATGAACCCTTTTCTCTCATTACACTTTCTCCTCAGTTGAGCAAAACTCATTAATAGGCAATTAGGCCTAACTATGTTGTGACTAGGCCTGAGTATAGGTGACTACACCTATTAGAGGCTGAAATAGGGTCTATTGAGTTTCCATTCAATATGGATTAGGGATTTTTATGAGGTCCTTTCATCACCATTTTTAAATAATTCAACTCCAATTAAACCTTTCTCTCTTTCGATCAAGCACCAATTCTTGAAAATATAGACCTCAAGTAGACACTATGTGTGACTGTGTAGTTCCATTTAGGTCTGACCCCTATCTAGAATCTTTTCATTTTAGTGATCTGAGAATTTTTTATATTTTTATGATTTGATAATTTAAATCTCTTTTCTATCCTTCAAAACACATATATAACATTAGGCCAAGTTTTGCGAGTTTTTAGTTACTTGAATGGATCTATAGGTGACTGTGTATATGCTATGACTATGATCTTCATTTGGTTCCCCTATTTTGGTTCTTTGCCTTAAATATTTTGTTGTTTAAATAAAATTATAACCGTAATATCCTTATTATCTTTCAAAACATATACCAACACCATTATCATAGGTTTTGGAGGAGTTTTTATCATTTTGTAGACCTACAGGAGATTACTTGCCTATGTATGCATTTGTTAACCTAGGATTATATGATCCTATTTGAAACATTATAATAATTTAAAAATCTCTAATATATATTTATGGACTAATAATATTCTCAAAATATCTTGAAGTTTTGTTGTTCTTTTTAACCCAAAATTCAAGACCAAATTAGTCTATGTTGGTTTTAGGTGTTATTATGAAAAGGTTTGACTTTGAGGTGATATTCATAAAACTCCAATCTATTTTAAGATTTATATATCATGCCATTAAAACTCCCAACCTTTATCAATATGTACAATTCAAATTCAATTTCCAACTAGTTGTAAGTACTCCTTTTGGGTAGTTGACGGTGTTTGAGGTTTCTTATCTATATGGTACTTTGAAACCATCCATCCTCATTAATAATCCATATTAAGAACATTAACAATCATATTATCTTTTCAAAACATCTCATGACATATATGTTCACTATCAACATAAATACTCCCATAGGTTACTATATCACTAGGATAGTTTAATTGTGCTTTTTGGTTTTGAAGATTTTTCAAGTCATAACATGACACTATAGTGCTCAACCTCAATTAAGAGTGGTTTCTCACTTTATTTAAAACCTAATTAGATCCTTAAAATTACCTCCAACCCTGACTTCACTACTCATACAGTCAATTTTCCTACAAGCTTGTAGATGACTACCTATAATTTTGAGTTTTGAAGTTTTTGAAAGTGCAACATGACTATTTATCTTCAAATACCATTTTCCTATTTTAACCAACATGATATATCAATAAAAATAACTTTCCAAATTCTTTTAATGATAGGACCGAAACTCCCCAAAGCTTTGACACAACTTGTCAGATTTAAGAGAACACATGATTACCATTGTATAAGCAATTAAACATGCGAAAATACCAAAAGAACAAATAACTATCAATGAGAAAACACACAGAATATGAGAGGCAACACATAATTGTATTTAACTCATTACAAAGGAAATTACAATAAAGAGATCACACTCTTCTTCCACCTCTATGAGGCTTCCTCCTCAAGGACTCCAAGTAATCTTCCCACCTGAGTAATCTTCTCTCATAGGTCACAACACACAGCTAACACAAGCTGTTGTTCACCTCATTGTATATCCAGTACAATCGAGTATGAATCGATACTCCAAGTAGATCTCTCCATGATCTTGCTGATGTATTGTTGTCACCTTGGACCCTGGCCAACCACCGATCTCTATCTGACCCTCGCATACACACATCCCTGCATATCAAACCTGATCTTACTTATACATACATGGGGAATCTTACTTGATTCCACCATGGGAAGAACTCTCCAAGCTTCACATAGCTCTCCTGCAAATTCTCCACTTAACAATACAGCCCATGAGTCTATTATATAGATCTCATGCATACACTTAATTTAGAAAAGTGGCTTAAAGACTCGAACTAGTCTTTAACATGCAAACTCTGCGTTCACTTAACTGACTGTTCATTAACAGCAGTTCAGACCACTACAAGAGACCGACGTCAGTCCCTGCCTTCCTGGAGGTGACCGATGCCAGTCGATATTATGCCGATGCTGGTTTCCCTTCTACGTCCCCTAACCAACGTCGGTTTTGGCCTACCGATGCCGTGACTGCATACGCTAGAAACCCTCCTGTTTGCCTTAAGGTGTAGCTTTTAGCTCCACACCCTAACAATCTCCCACTTGGAGATAAAGAGCTGCACCTATACCCAAACCAGTACTCTATCTAATCTGCATCCTAGCTTGTATTCCTCTTCAAGCTCCCACTTGAAGACAACCCACCACACTCCTTGTGGTGTTAAACATGTGCCTGATTTTCTTCATTCTCATTGTACCATCTTCTGCCTTGCTATACTCCCACTCAAACAACAACCCCTGTGAGTAACCTCTAATCAACAAACACTTAATAGATCTGGGCCATCTGTTAGTCAAACTCGCTCTGAGAATGTCCAACCTCGCTCTGATACCAATTGATAGGACCAAAACTCCCCAAAGCTCTGACACAACTTGTCAGATTTAAGAGAACACATGATTACCATTGTATAAGCAATTAAACATGTGGAAATACCAGAAGAACAAATAACTATCAATGAGAAAACACACAGAATATGAGAGGCAACACATAATTGTATTCAACTCATTACAAAGGAAATTACAATAAAGAGATCACACTCTTCTTCCACCTCTGTGAGGCTTCCTCCTCAAGGGCTCCAAGTAATCTTCCCACTTGAGTAATCTTCTCTCATAGGTCACAACACATAGCTAACACAAGCTGTTGTTCACCTCATTGTATATCCAGTACAACCGAGTATGAACCGATACTCTAAGTAGATCTCTCCATGATCCTACTAATGTATTGCTATCACCTTAGACCCTGGCCAATCGCCGATCTCTGTCTGACCCTCGTATACACACATCCCTGCATATCAAACTTGATCTTACTTATACATACATGGGGAATCCTACTTGATTCCACCATGGAAAGAACTCTCTAAGCTTCACATAGCTCTCCTACAAATTCTCCACTTAACAATACAGCCCATGAGTCTATTATATAGATCTCATGCATACACTTAATTTAGACAAGCGGCTCAAAGACTCGAACTAGTCTTTAACATGCAAACTCCACGTTCACTTAACTGATTGTTCATTAACAGCAGTTTAGACCGCTACAGGAGACTGAGGTCGGTCCCTACCTTCCTGGAGGTGACCGATGCCAGCTGATATTATGCCAATGCCAGTTTCCCTTTTGCATCCCCTGACCAACGTCAGTTTTGGCCTACTGATGCCGGTGACTGCATACGCTAGAAACCCTCCTGTTTGCCTTAAGGTGTAGCTTTTAGCTCCATACCCTAACATTTAAAACATATTCAAACTCATTCACATCAGTATGTTATGTAATCACATAACATATTTCAATATGGTGAATGGAGATACAACTACTTGGGAATGGTACAACATATCTAACTAATCAAGAGACTAATTATGGATTGATAATGATGTTAAGGGACCATATAAAATCATTCAAATGTATAATACCAAATGGAGAACCTCTGCAATACATAAAAATTGCATATCATCTCAAACTACTTAAGAACCACTTTTCATGCTAAAAAGACATCCACACATGATACCATGACTTATGAAAATGTGTGAGGAATATAAAAACACCTTAGTACTCCAATCAATTTTAAGCATCCATGAATTCACATTTTTTTTGAAGTTGATCTAAACTCAGCCTATGGAGATTTTCTCCTTCAAAAGATGGTTTGGGCTCTTATCAATTGTTCATAAATCTAAGAGTATCAATATAATTACCAATTCCATAAATTATAATCTTGTAGGGGTACCAAACATTTTCCAAAATTTTATCCCCCAACTCTAATTATACTACCTATACCATTTGATTGATTTTGTCCTTCACTATTTTGTGAAGGGGATAATGAAAGAGATATGTAGTTTGTATGAAATTTTTGAAATACAAACTTCTTCCAATGCTTGTTCCTAACCTGTTAAATACCAAATGACACTTTATAATTATTTTCTCTTGTGCATGACTTCAAAATGTCTACAAAACTTCATTTAACTCTTCAAAGTAGCATTAAACTCCAAGAAATTGACTTTATTTGACAAGTTGATAGGTGTGGTAGTTAAGTAACTACTCTAAGATATTTGGAATGGGTATTTTATGAATTTTTCACTTAGGGATCTTTTTCACATACAAATGTTATCCAAAAATCATATTTGTATGCATTTTCAACACCTTGAAGTTAACAAGTGAGATTCAAACCTTCCAAAAATTCATGAAATGTTTTGAAAAGGTGTTTAACACATGAAATTACTTTAATGAACCCATAATCACCTATGAGACAACTTGACCGTGACTTATTTCCTCATGACACCATAGATCACCATATGACTAAAATATGACTTTACCTTAACTTCTCCAAACTAACCTTACATCATGCTAACAAGGTTAGATGAAGACTCTAGGGACCATATAACTATGAGATGAACATATAAAAAGACCATTGCAAGTTTGAATTTACATAGGAGTGACAAATTTGACTTGGGGTCAAATTTGGTCAATAGTTATATGAGTGATGTTATTAGATATTGATGTTAGATGTTTAGACATTTTATTATATGATGATGATGTGATGGACATATGATTATTGTGTGGTTATGTTATGCAGAGTAATTATGGATTGATGTGATGTGATTTGATGATATTAGTGAGATGTTTTAATTTATATGGTAAAATTAAATAGACATGATTTTGTGGATGTAATGTTCATTATCAATGAGATAATAAAATAATACATTATTTTAATTTTGAGTCTCACAAATTATTGTTATTTAAAATTCCTCCTACACCAAGGACATGGGTGGGAATGGGATAGTAGGTTAGGATGATTAGGTTAGATAGTGGTTTGATTAGGTGGATAGGATGGATGAAATTATGAATCCATTAGATATGTATGCAATCCAAATTAATATTGCACATGTGAGTAGTAGTGTGACAAATAACATGAGTAGTTAAGGGTACATTGAAATCATAGTGCATGGGAAATCTATTTTGGGGTGATGTACCCAATTTTTTGAGTTTGGGGAGTCACTTAGACCATCATTTTTCCCATTTGATCAAAAATAACAAAATATTAAAATACAAGATAACAAGACCATTTTACTAGTTATGATAAATATTTACAAGACCTAACGATTTAACAAACAATAAAACACATTCACACATATAAAAAAGATAAAATAAGACACCTCATAAAAGACAAAATAGACTAAGGTAATGATGATTCATTGATACAAATGTGATTTTAATAAAAAAAATTAATAAAATGACTATATATAATAGACTTAATAATAAATATGTACATGGGGTGAATTATTCCCAAAAGTGTTTTTATCACAAGTGAGACAAGGATCCAAACTAGTCATAAACAACTATGGGCAAGATCTAAAATGAATGATCAATATTTAGTTGTAGAGTGCATGATGGATCTTGGAGTAATAATATTATGTGACCCTTAAATAATGATGAGATTATTGGGATCTTGTGGATTTTCTTATGAATGGAGTGGGATAGATAAGGATGGCTGCAACTTGAGGCTAGTAGGAGACAATCATCAAGAAGCATGTAATTAGGATATTTATGAGGGTGTAAATAGGATGGAGAATATATCAAAATTAGATGGAGATATTATGTAAAACTCCTAAATAAATTTTTCCCTCACATGACTGCAAATTACTTACCCCAACTTGAAGTAATTGTCTCCTAATTATGCCTAATCATGTAATATACAACAACTCTTAAGACTAGGGCAGTTGGAGAATGATGGAATGGAATGGAATGAAAGAGAGAAGTGGAATGGGAATGGATATGTACCCATAAGTGAAGACTCATAGACAAAGGTATTTAGAGCCTTTTAAGTATAAAAATGTTTCAAATGCATGATATTCATTGGCTCATCAAGCTCATCACCTTCAAGTGTGGCTAATCTTTAGGTTCTTAATCTAAATTTTGTAACAATTATATAGGGCCAAATCCAACTTCTTTCAAATTTACCCTTTTTGTCCTAGCTTGTAGTGGTATTCCTTTGATTCTCTTTAAGGACTAGATCACTGATGTCAAATTCTCATGATTGGATCTTTTTGTGATATTATCCTTTTAGATTATTTTTATATTCTCAAAGTTGATTGAAGGAATTTTGATGCTTTTCATCCAAAATTTAAATCTCTTTTAGCCTTTCTTGCTAGAGATTGTGGTTGGTAATAATGCCCCATAAAGAGATCCATAAGGAGGGAAGTTATACTTTTATGGGTAATATTGCTTCTATACCATAAACCAAAAAGTACAAAGTAGTGCTAATAGGTGTCAAAACACTTTTTTTGTAAAACTAAAGTATGGGGTATAATTGTAAATGCCAATTTTTTCCTACATTATTGACTATTTTCTTTAGAATCTTAAGAAGTGTCTTATTATTTGCTTTTTCTTGTTCATTATCTTAGGATAGTAGGGGGTGGAAAAGTGCTTCTAAATGTGATATTGCTTGCATAGGTCTTCAACTTCCTGAGTTTAAATTATTTGACATTATCTAATTAGGTTTTGGTTGGAATATCAAAATGGTAGATTATTTGATTGAGGATGAATTATGATATTCAAAGACCTGTGGTGTATATAAGTGACATAACTTCAACCCATTTTGTAAATTAATCCTTAGCTATGATTATAAAATTTACCCATAAGATGATGTTGGATTTATCTTGTAGATTAAATCTATTCCCCATATAGAGAATGACAATGGGCTCATTATAGGTTTTAGCTCTTATGTGCAATCATGAATAAGGTTACTGAGTTTTTAATAGGCTACACATTTATACACAAATTAGTAGACATCTTGATCCATTATAGGCCAATAATATATAATCTTGAGTAACTTATTAGTTAGGGCCATTCCACTAACATGGCCACTAAAAATACCATCATGGACCTTTGTGATCACAAGAGTAGCCTATTTTAAAGATATGCATCTCAAAATGGTCCCATCATAGCCTTATCAATAGAGCATGCTTCCAAGGATGGTGTAATAGGATGTGTAATAGATAAAGGCTTTGTGTTAGTGATTATTTAGGTTTGTTGGAAGGATAGAGATAGATATATATGTCATGATACCATTGTAGATGAGGATTAGGGATGGCACAAATTTGGAAATGAGCCATGCATTGATGGGATGGAAATATGAAATGTTTAATTATAAAATTACCTTCAAGGACATCTTCTAGAAGGTTGATTAAAGATCCAATAGTGGCCATAGAGTTAGTTGCCTTATTACTTCCCCTTGGTACTTGTTAGAATGTGAAATACTAAAAAAATTGCTTTAATTGATCCACCAACTATTTATAGGGAAGAAATTTCTCATCCTTTGTTTATAACTCTTCATTCACCTATTTTATAATCAACTATGGATCAACAAATAGCTAAATGTGTTAGATGTTCCATTGGATGGCTAGTTGAAGACCAATAATTAAGGCCTCATAGTCAAAAATATTATTGGTACATGGGAAAGCAAGACAAAAAGCTTTAGGGATGAGGTCACCTTGTGGGGTTATTAAAAGTATACATGATCCCAACCCATGTGCGGTGAAAGATCCATCAAAATATATTTTATAACTATTTAAGTCTATGGTTTTTAATATGGACTCATCCAAAAAGGCTTTGATAAGGGGCTTGGTATCTACAAGGGGTTATTATGAAAGTCGATTCATGATTACTTGCCCTTTGATGGCCTTTTAATTGACATACTCTATATCAAATTCACTTAACAACAATATCCACTTATCCATTCTACCAGTTAGAGAAGATTTGGATAGCATGTACTTAAGGGGATTGACTTTGGATATGAACTAAACATGGCTATTGATCATATATTGCTAACATTTTTGAGATGCAAAGATAACGGCCAAGTAAGCCTTTTTGATAGGGGTATAATTTATCTTATATGAAATCAATGTTTAGCTAAGATAATAGATTTTACATTATTTTATTTCATCATTATGTTATACTAGAAGGGTTCCTATTGCACAAGGTGTTATAGATATGTATAAAAGTAAAGGTCTTCCCATGACACGTGGTGATAATACTAGAGGATTGACTAGATATTACTTAAGATCATCAAAGGCCTATTTACACTCAGAGTTCCAATTGAAATGAGTTCCCTTATTTAAGAGATGGGTGAAGGGGTAGCATTTTTATAGTAATAGGGAAATGAACTAATGACTGGCTTGTAGTTTTTCTTGAAGGATCTTGAGCTACTTTAGATTATGAGGAAGAGGCATTTATATAATTGCCTTAATTATTTGTTGGATCAACCTTAATGCCTCTCTTGGACACTATGAACCCTAATAGTTTTATTGAGTTGACTCCAAACATGTATTTATTTAGATTTAATCTAACTTTATATGCATGGATTCACTCAAAGATTCTTCTTAAAACCACATGATGTTGTGATCGGAGTGTTATCTTTCCCATAATATCATCTACATAATATTAAACTATGTCATGCATTATGTCATGAAAGATGACAATCATTGCCATTTTATATGTAATACCTACAATTTTTAGACCAAAATTCATTACTTGATAATAAAATGTTCCCCATGGAGTAATGAATGCTATCTTTTACTAATCCTTGGGTGTAATTTTGATTTGATTATATCTTGAAAATCCATCGATGAGGGATAACATCTCATAACTTGTATTAGAATCCAATATCATGTCTATATTTGGTAGGGGAAAGTCATATTTAGGACATGCTTTGTTAATATCCTTGAATTAGTACAAATCTAGATTCCACCTTGTGGTTTGGACACAAGAATATTGTTAGATATCTAGCCAAAATAATCAATAGGTTGAATAAATTTAGATTCAAATATTTTCTATAGTTATTCCTTGACTAAAAAATCCATATCAAGGTGCATCTTAAATTTTTTCTATTTAATTGGTTTTGTATTAGGATGAAAAAATAAATGATACACTACCAAGGATGGGTCAAGTCTTGACATGTCCAAATAACACCATGCAAAGATATCTATAAAATCTTTTAGTAGATCAATAAGAATTTGGCATTCCTTAGGTGTAAGAATGCCCTCAATTTTAAAATTTTAGGATTTTATTCTATTCAAATATTGACTTAAACAACATCCTTAATGAGGGAGGGTGAATAATCCTAAGATAGGTTGGGAGCAATGGTAGATCTTGGATGTTTGAATCAAAATCATCTGGGAGATCTATATCCAGTTCTATATAGAATTCTTATTCATCAAGAGTGAGTGGAAATTTTGACAAATTTTGAGAGGGATCCTCATCTTCATATCCATCTTCCTCAATTTGATTGAAAGATGTTTTTTGTTCCCCAAAATAGGCTAACTTGTTAAGATTAATAGAGAAGCCTTTATTATGATCTCTAGAAGGTATAAAATCTCTTGCTCCCAAATATTATCTAATGGCCTCATCGCTCTAAAGCATGTTCAAATAGGGCTCATATTTTGTATCCTAGTATATTAAAGTAATGTAATAAATGGATATATTAAGGGTAGAGAAGGTGGTGTCATGGAATAGGTTAGAGGAAGAAATCTCTTCATATAGACTATAAACAAAACCTATTTTGACTTCATCAGAAAAATACTCCTTAAAATTGAATAAGTATCCAAAATGATATTGTTTAGGTCAATGTCAAGTGGTTTATATGTCAAACCAAGATGTTGTGGGTGTTATTAAACACTTATAGGTTCAATCCTACCTTGTTTATGTCTCCCTAGTTATTTTCCTTGATAATTCATATTTTTTAGCATTTTTTAACTTTGGGGGTACTTCTGTCTATGGAATGCAAGGGCCTCATTGTCTAGAATAAGCCATGAATCATTAGGCTCATCAAAGTAATCTTATGATAGGAGACATACACTAGTAAAGGCCATTGGTCTGAACTAATATCTAATAGGGTTATCCTTCCTCATAGCTGGGGACCCATTGTTACATGGAGAAGAGGTCAATCTCCTACACAAAAGGTCTTGTATTAATATTTTCCACAACCTTTGGATGTGATCTTGATGTGGGTGATATTTAGGGATGAAGTTGAATCAGGTACTAGATCATCCAAGTGAACATATTTTGTAGCCATTAGATTAGGATTGGAACTATGGGTGTTAGGGTAATAACATGTAAGATGCAATTGATTCATTTGATAGCTATAAAAATGTTCTATTTCCCCAGGGATTGTGACCTCAATGCCAGAATGAGGGAATTTCAAACATTGATGAAGAGTGTAAGGTAATTCTTGAATTTATTAGATCCATGGATGGGCAAGAAGTATATTACATGGAATATCAACATCCACAACATGAATTAAGGTTCGATGGATGACAAGTCCCATAAAAATAAGAATATAAATGGTACTTATATATGAATTTTCATTATCATCGTATACCTTAATCATCAATAAAGTAGTCCCTAATGATGCCTTAGAGTACCCCAACTTCTTTAAATAATATAAATTGCATAAATTCAATGCATACTCTCTATCTATGAGCACCTGAGGGATTTTATGTGTAGAAATGGAAATTTTTATGAACAATGGATAATTGTGGTGTGTGCCAATAGGAGACATGTCTTGGGCACTAAAAGTGATTTTTTGTGAGGGACACAAGTGATCCACAAATTATTTAAATTGTCTAGTGTTAATATCATGAGGGAATTTAAGATCATTCAAGACTTGACTAAGGATCTCTTGATGCACTGATGACATTTTTGAGAAGATCCATAAGTGGTATTTGGATGGGGGTCTTCTTAAGTTATTGTATTATGTCATATGGCTTATCATAAGATGTAGATAATTTTTAGACACATTAACCCTTTGGGATGTGGATGGGTCTTTTGGTGGTGATCCAAGAACTACAATCTTAATACATCATGTAGTTATTACACAGTCAGCTAGGGCCTGATTGATCTTAAGAATGGTGGATGGTGTTGATGTGGGATATGGGGGGTTATGGATTTTGATGTTATTGGCATAATGATATGGGATGACATGGTAATCAATGTGATAAGAGGTGGATGTTTAACCCTAGTGTTTAGGTGGTTTTCTTTTTCATTGATTATGTTTAGGTAATGGGTCTTGATAGATACCAAGTTGTTTATAATTAGACTGATGAGTAAGGATCTCCCCTTTAAATTTAGTCTCCCCATTTTCAATTATATCTTGAATATAATGTTTCAAAATCATACATTTTTTAGTATCATGACCTTTAAACTTATGATATTAGTAAAAATAATCCTCATGGTACTAATCAGGTTGAGGTTTGTTATCATCCAAAGGTCAAATTTTAGGGAGAGTAATCATGTTTTCAGCTATTAATTTTTAGAGGACCACTTCTATAGGTATGTATAAACTAGTAAGGGGCCTTTTATATATTCAGGGTTTTAATTTTCCTCATGGTACTTTGATGGTAGAGATAGTCTAATGATTATTTTGAGTCTTTTTTTGTACTATTTGGACATGTTTTTTAGAGTTCGTGACTTCATCTCCCACAACATTTATTTTATTAAATATTTTTGGCTTACCTGAAAAAGTGTTATCTTGATTATGGATTTGTTCATTCTAGGTATATAGTTTGATTGTTTCTTTTTCAATGAGGGATTTCTCAATTTGAATCCCCTTTTTAGTGATATCATCAAAATATTTAGCACATTGTAGCTTCAATTGATATTTAAATTCAATGTTGAGGTTGTCAATGAAAATTTTGGCCAATTCCTTTTCTAGAACTGTAAACTAGAATCATTTCTCCAAACTTCTCCATCATTATAGGAAGGAGGATAGAATTTCCCCATTTCTTTATTTGGTTTTATAAATATCTATGATGGATATATCATGTTGAATATTGAAAGAGAAGTTTCTCATAAATTGTTTAGTTAACACTCCAAATCTAGATATGGACCCCTTAACCAAATGCATAAACCAATCTAATGTGGGTCACATGAGAATTTTAGGGAAAAGCCTAAGGAGATAAGCATAGTCATAGGAAACCTCATGTCAAACTACATAAAATTCAAAAACATGATCTTGGGGATCTCTTTTCCCTCTATATTTTAAAAATTTTAGAACCTCAAAATGTGGTGGGAAAGGTACTTGTAAAATGCTCATATCCAAAGGGGATGTGTAAAAATCTTCATACTTGTACCTCATTACTTGTGTATGAGGATCAATCTACCGAAGTGATTATTTCATTATATTCCACTCTTGAGTAAAGGATGGGTCCATGAGAGGATTGGAGGTTTGAGAGTGATTAGTATGAGGTCTAGAATGATTGGGGTTATTGTTGCAGACATTTTTTCTTGGAGAATAAAGTCTTTTATTTTATGCTCAAAATTGTGAGGCTAGGGAGTTTATTTATTGGGTTAGTTGATCTCACTGATATTCAAAGGTGGTTCGTCTCCTATTATCCTTAATGTGATTGTTTTGGAGTGGATATTATTTTGTTTATTCTTCAATATCTTATTCATGATCCACAAGGTTATCCTCTTGAGGCTCTTATTTGGTATTGGTGTGATGAGGGGAGTGTTGGGATGAGTGGATGGGTGGACTAAGTATTGCAAGAGGTTTAGATCAAAGGTGGGGGGTAGTGTGCTCCCCATTCTAATGACTTAAACTAAGATTTGGTCATTAATTTCATAAATATATTGATCAAATAGTTTCCTAACCCCATCAATATGTAAGAAGTCACTTTTGAATGGGTCTTCCTCTCTAGAAGTATGCATGTCATTGTGTGTATGGTTATTATATCAGTTTTGATCACCAAGGTTATCCAATAAGTCATTTTCCTGGTTAGATCATTTTTCCATTATAATAATTTGGGCATGGGTTTTCATAGGCATGAAGGATGATGGGGGAGATGTAATAAAATTGATTAGATGTGTTTTTAATGTAGGTTGATGAGAGAGAAGGTGACTTTGGATACTAATTTTGTCTAAAAACCAAAACTAAGAGTGGTCAAGAGAGATGATTTATATGTGACTTAGACTTAGATTGGGAGGATAAGAAGACTAGATTAACCAAATAATACCAAATTCTAAAACCCTATAAGTATTTAATCTAGAAAAGAGACCAAGAATATGAAGTGATTAAATACCCTTCACACTAGCAAAGTGATGATTAGATGGGTGAAAGGTATGAAGAGGTAATGATGATGAAGTGATGTTTGCTAGACTAAAAACCTCATAAGGCTATGTTCATTGATAATTTTTAGTCAAAAATTGGTGATCAAAATAGAAAGTGATGGGTGACCACTAAGGTTTGATTTCAAGACTAACATTACATCAAAAGATGTGAATATTGAATGTAGATGCTATTTTTATACACCCTTGTGTATTAATGTGGTGCATAGTCACATTTATCCTTCATCTCTAACGTAATGGCCCCATTCATAATTATTTGAAATAATTACATTAACCTTACCCATTTACCTTTACCACATGAGTTAATTAAGTTAATTATTAGAGTCAAATAATAAGTAACCCTATTTTACTACCCCTAACCATTAAATCATAAAAACAAATAAAAAATAAAATCCCTCCCAACCTCCTAAGAAACCCATCATGTGGTTTAAACAAACTAAAAACTTAGAAGTTGATTAAACCTATCTTTACCCCATAAAAAACCCTTTTAAATAGTCTAAAGATCACTTCCACCCATTTGGGCAAATCGATGTCAATTCTATATAATAGATGTTGATCAACTCAAAATGACATCAATCCATAAATATATATCGAGCTTCTTCAAATCGAGAGACATGAACAATGATTTTTGACTTTGAACCTCTACTAATTTTTTTTGGGACCCCACATACAAACATTGTCAACACTTTTTGACTTTGTGGAACCTCTGTTCATGCAACTATCAAGTAATTTTGAAGGTTTTTGAGAATAATTTTATAGTGTTCTTTATTTGCATGTTTTCAAGCCATTTAAGGTTAGTATTTTACATTAATTCATTCATATTTAAATTTGTATTTATTTTTCACCTCTGTGTCAACATTTACATTTGGTTTTCATCATTTTATTAATTTTACAAGTCTTTATTATTGCCTATTTTCATAGTTTAGCATTTTACTCAGAATTGATGCTAATCCATGTAAATCAAAATTGATCCTGCAAGATCATCATCAACCCCTGAAAAACTATTAAAATAGCCTTGAAGTCTATTTTCATAACATTCATAGTCCTAAAACCCTGCTAAATCCTACATGTTATCTTCTAAAAATATGTCGTTCACATGTAGATGACTCTACCTAGATTAGTGTACAATATTGTTAGCGTATTTGATCTCCCCATTATCCCACAACCTTTATTCACTAATCAAACTGACATTGAATTCAAATTAGGTCTTTGTATTATGGTTTTCACACCTAATCAAGAAAACATTAATGAATAATTGGCTATAATTCAAGAGGATGTTGATATATCTACTTAATTTTGGGATGATTACTTTGATCACAATAATCTTGTTATAGATTAGGCATCTTTGTTGTTATCTATTTGCATCATTTCCTTATATATATTTATAATTTCATGTTTATTTATAAAATTGAGTGTTAAATGTGGGATGACATCCACCTAAGGAATAAAATCACTTCTTGGGATTTGTTTCTTACCAAGTCACCTAGTCATCTTTCTATTAATCATTTTTTTTTTGAGTTAATGTGATTTACAGGTCATTCCTCCCTAGCCAAAGAGGAGTTCTCACAAGCTTGATCAATTTTACACAACTAATCTCTATCTCTAGGTAATTTTTAAAACCTTGAATTTACTTTGTTTTTAGTATCTAATTAGATCACATTGAAAAAAGTGAAAAAAATACTAAAACATTTTGGCACACTCAATGGGACCTAGGTCTCATCTTTTAAAATTCAATTTTTTTGAATTTTCTCCCTTCCCTTTCTTTGTGTGAATTCATCCAAAGAACATTAAGTTTACGTTTTATTTAATTTTTAAGGTTAAAATAAATCACACTCATTTTTTTATACTTAAGTAATTCACATAGAATAATCTAAGCAGTGAATTCATCATAGTCATCACTCTTTCACACATAACCCAAATCATAGCCACAAAAAACACATCTAAATACTTGACATAGTGAAATAAATGGGGATTTTATCACCTCATAAAAACCTTCTTCTTGGTAATCCCACTTGGATTTCACCACCAAGGGGAAGGCCAACTCAATTTTCTAACTGAGTATAATCTCTAGACTATTGATATATCTTGGCTAAGCACATGTACTGGCTGTGGGATTATGACATAAGGGGAGAAAGCCACAAGTATCAAGCCATGTACCAATACCAATATAGATTTCCTTTTAGCACAAAAATAAAACACCTAAAACCATCCTTAGATTACCATTTCTTAAGACCCTCATTATCCTTTTTATTTATTGCTTTTCACATCTTAAAGTTAAAAAATTAAAAAAGATAAAAATGTTTTAGAATGACTTTAATTTTTGCATATTTCATCCATAATTAAAAGTGAGATAAACCAAAAATAAACTATTGTTTTTTTCTTACTTTTCTTTTTTATCTCATGGTTTTGACCAGGCAACAATCAAAAAAAAATCTAAAGTGTCATGTCCTCTCCTATGGAACATACACCTAGCTCCTCCTCTACCCCTAAGTCCTTTAAAAATCTTGTGTTCCCACACTTTTATTCTCAAGGAGATCCTTCCTTTATGACAATAGTGGACAATAACCCTTTTGATCTCAATTACAACCTTAGTAATTGAGCAATACACATTCCTCCTTCTCCCCATACCCAAGACTTTCAATATTTATATTGGATGCCTTTTGAGGGAACTAAGAAAACTAAATTATTTACCATGGCCATGGTATCCTTTTCTACCAGCTCTCTTCCATCTAGATCCAATACTTAGATGATGCAACCTTTATAAACCCAACCACTTTTAGTATCTACCAATTCTCTAACCCCCATTACTTAGGTTTAAAGTGCTTATACCACTTAACCTATATCCAATATTCCTCCCCAAATGCTAGTAATATCAATCCCTATAATTTTCCCACCTATAAAAATGAGTCTAGCATATATTTCACAAGATCTACAACATACAAAAAAAATCCCTCTGAGGTAATAAATCCCTCCAATGTAACCTCCCCAAAAGTATGTCTCCATGAATAATCAATATATGGCTCCATTTTAGTCATTGGGGACCACTTATTTTCAATCTTCCACACAAAATAATATTCTACTATAGGTCCCATAGTATGTGGTGGCATCCCAACCCATTATGTCCACTGTAGTTGGATACCCTTCCTCACAACCCCTATCTACTCTTCATCATGGTGTCTTAGGAAATTTACCTTAGAATAACCCCCAGGTAGACCTCATAAACATCCTTATGAATAGGATGGCTAATTTAGAAGCTTCCACCTCTAGACATAATACTATGCCCATATATGAATAAATTTTTAAGGAGCCTATCCACCCATTTGTTCCTATCTAATTGTATCCCTCACAATGGGAACTTCCCATGTTTACTAAGTTTTAAAACAAGAAAGATCCCTCACAACATCTTAGATCCTTTCAACACACATGTTACCTTATAGCACATGATGATGCATTACTACTTAGGACTTTTCCCATGTCACTAGAAGGAGATAAATTAGATTGGTATAGCTCCATCCCTCAGCATTCACTCTTTTCCTTTGGGTAATTGGCCCAAATTTTCATAAAACACTTCTCGTCAACATTACTCAAAAAATGAGTATCACAGATTTAAATACCATTTGACAATTTGAAGATGAATCCATATTAGACTTTGTAGCTCATTGGCATAGCCTGATCAACCAATTAACCTTTTCCTTACCACAACCTAAATTAATTGAATTATTTTCATGCTCTTGTGAAAAAAATATCTCATCCATGTTACAAATTCAAACCGTTAAAACTTTTGATGAAGACTTTACCAAGGCACATAAACTCAAAATTTAGGGCATTGAAGAGGGAAAAATGAAGTTATGCAATAAAAAAATCAAACTTGACCCCTCAAAAATAAATAACAATAATCCTAAACCAAAAGGGGTAGTGAATGATATTATTCTAAAAAAAATTTCCCCTCCAACACCCAATCGATCACAACCATCCACTTCTCAAACATAGCCACCTAGGGGCCTTACTCATTTTCCCCTTAAGAAATATACCCCTTTAGGAGAACCTTACACTTTTACATTGGATAAAATCCTACAAGAAAACATTATTGAGTTCCCTCTACTTAGACCAATTGATGATATGCATCCTAAACCCACTTGGTATAAAGAGGATGAATTTTTTGCCTATTACATGGTAATAGGACATGACATAGAATGATGTTAATCCTTTAAATGATTGGTACAAGAACTCATTGACAAGGGGGACCTTCATTTGGACAGTCCAAATGATTCTCCTAATAAATCTTTAGATATATTTAGGTAGTCATTTTTGAACTATCCATCCACATCAAACATAGTCCAAGATAACCTTGGAGAAACACAAAATTAGGCTATGCATGTGATTGATAGAATATATGACCGCTTATTGCCTTAAGAAGCTCCAAAGAAATATTTAGGCTTAAATCTCCTTACGGCAGATGATTTCAATATAAGTCAACCTAAAATTATTTAAAAAACTCCCAAAACCTATATAAAGCTCCTTGGTCTCATTACATGGGATCATTCACATGAGCCATCCCCTTCATCTTTTTGAACTTAATGTCCTAAAAAGAAAAATGAAACCACTCCTTGGGATGTCACAGATAAAAATCTTGATACTTATAGTGTCAAACATCCCACCCCTTTGGTCCTTGGTGAACCTATTCATGGTATGCACCTAGATCACAATATAACGAGATCCTATCAGTTCACTTCATAACAAGACCCTTTGAAATCATCCTCTATCGTAACACCTCCTTACCCTAAAGATATTAAGGGAAAGTGTTTCACTAAAATTTGTCTATTTCAAGTCTCAAGAAAAATAGAAAAGAATGATATGGATAAGTGATTAGAATGAACTCAGATTGGTTTTCACACTATATCTAGACATTGTGATTACTCCTTTTTGGCTAGGGAGGACTACCTACAAGTAAGAAAGCACTACCACAAAATATTTGCTAGTAGATAAATGAGTGGGCTGCCAAGCTATGTGCTTGTTCTAAGATGTGTGAAACTTCCTTAGAGATGATAGTCAAATTTTGAGAGACAAAAGAGTAATAAATAAAAGAGAGGTAAAAAGAGAGTGAAAGGGAAATAATGTTACCATTATTCATAACTTGAGTGTAGTAGAGATTGATAGGGTGTAGGTGGTGTATTTTGTTTGTATTTTAGAAGTTATTTGGGTAGGTTATGGAAAGGTCAAGGAGTCCACAGTCACTAACATTGGTGGGGAAGTGATCAATATTAGTTATGCTATTGATGTCAATAGGTGAAGGGGGCCAATGTTGATAAGGTTATCAAGGTCTATAGGGGCAATAATTTCCTAAGAGCTTGCAGAAGGCTTTTTCAGGTCTAAGAAATGGTTTTGATTAGGTATGAGAGGTTAGGGAGAGTTATGAGAGAGTGAGAGTATGATTTGGGTAGATCTGGTCAGAGGTTTAGTGTGTTGGGTCAAGGGGAAACAAGTAGGGAAGCTTTAAAACTCCCTCACAAGGGTTCGATTAGGAATGTGTAAAGCAATGAATAGTAGATATGAAGTGATATCAAATTAAATTCTTAAAAGACCTATAGAATAAGTGATGTGCTTAGCTATAGTGGTGATTAAATAATAAGTGCCAAATTGATGGCTCCTATCACATAGTCTGAACGGATGGCCTAAACAAAGAGAAAAAGTGGGTATTTCTTATCCTCAAGAGATTGGTTCCTGATCATGATTAACTTACACAAGATGATAGTAAGATAGGATGTTGAAAGTTGAATCTTGAGAGCTTGAATGCAAGTAAGAATTAATTTTCTTGATTTTTGTTGACCTAAACATTAGGTTGGAGTTTGGATTATATCACTAACATCAGCAATCTCACTGACGTTGACCATGGGTTGACCAACATTGGTGGCCATATAATAGGTAAAACATACTATTTTTGACCTATTTTCTTTGCTCTTCATGCCAAGTGTGTCACCTATTACAAAATAGTAAAAATAAGAGGTTAATAAGGACATAGTTGATTAGGAATTTATTTTTGAGATGAGAATAAGTCTAAGGTAGTTAAGATAAGGGGACTAAGTCTTGAGGTGACTCATTAGGTGAGAATTAGTCTTAGGATGAGGTGGCTAGGTAAGGTGGCATAAGGGGTTTTTAATTAACTTAATTAAGTATTTTAAATTAATTAAATGTATGAGGGGTAAAATCATGGGTTAGGGAGGTTAATTATTATTATTGAAATGGGGATCAAGAGGGGTTTTGACACAGGTAGTTACATACGTGTATGTGATGTAATTTTGGTGTCTACATTTTACCATTTTTTCTTGTAATTTGAACTATCAAGCTGTAAAAAAACATAGGATTTAGATTCTCCAAGTATTAGATGACATATCCCCCCTCAAAATGGGAAATGATTGAGGAGAAAATAGAATCAGGTACTAGTTTGATAAGAAGTGAATTGGGTAAGTAGAGGAGAATGTGGTATTGTTTTTAGTGCATATAATACTATGAGATATAGTTGACATAGTCAATAATAGGCAAGGTTGATGAGGACTCAAATTGAAATAACCAAAGCACAACTTGTAAGTGATAGCTAAGAAGGTCAAAACAATCAAAGTTCTAGCTCTAATGGTCTATGTGTGCCAAGTATCTGAGGTAGGAAGTACCCTTGGGAAACATAAAAGGGTTTTAGGTGATAAGATGAGCTTGGTTTCTATCCAAAACACCTAATATACATATGTGTGTATAATAGCCAACTATAGTAGAATAGCATAAGTGATCAAGACAAGCAATTCAAAATTGGTATAAAAGGGTCAATGAATGAGGAGATATTTCTGATCTCTAAGCAAAGTCACAGTGGGTGGAGATTTAAGTGATCTCCAAGGGTGGTTGTCATGGTTAGCGAGATATATGTGATTTACAAGTTGGTGGTCATGGTTAGGGAGATATACTTGATCTCAAAATTACCCCAGAGTATGGGTAAAGTCTAAAAATATGGGGTTGCATGTTGAGGAAAAAAATATTTCAATGGTGTTGACATTGGTGACATTGTTGATATTGATAATAAATAGTACTAACATCAGCATATTAGGGTAACATTACTGATGTAAATAAGCATAAGTGTCAATGTCAACAGATTAAGTCAAGCATGTTGATGTAAATGGCTAACCAAACTTGACAAAAGGGGTTTATTGTCTGACCAAACTCATTTGCAACTTGTGATTGGAGAAAAATAGAGTTGTGAGAGTGACTGAGATGGCAGAATAAGGAGGAGACCTAGTGGGAGGCATACCACCATAAGAGCTAATTATGCCAACTTGGAGGAGATAGAGAGATGAGGTAAGAGTCTCTGTGAGTTTTTTTGAGACTTCATTTGATTATTTTGAGTTTGTAGGCTAATTTAGAGGTGGTGGGATAGAAAATGTTAGTAAAGGGGTAGTAAATGGGGTAGGGTATGTTTAGGATAATTTGGGGAAAATTTTTGGTAGTTTTTTAGGTTAAAATTATAATTTTGGGGATGGTTCATTTAGCCCTTGGGCCAAACCAGTCACTCACATCAATGGGGTCTATTGAAGTTGATCAACATGGCACCAAGGTTGATAGGTGTTTGTCGATGTTGACTGATACTTATGCCTACAAAGTAATGATGTTGGCATTAAAGCTAACATCAGTGACTGTGAAGAACTAGTAAAATAGATGAAAGGATTAGTTTGGATCCCTAATGGAAGTATTCAACTACCCTTATGGTTGAGAGAGCCTTAAAATACCTTGTGTCAACTGAGTGCTACCTACATAGCCTAGTTTAGGGCCTCAAGCTAATGTATTTCTCCTAGAGCCTAGGAAAAAAGATCTAAGGTATGATTTAAAAAGACAGATTGAGATAGGTTAGAGGACCTAGGGCTCAAAAGATATGGCATAGGATTGAGGGGTAATATATATAAGTCATGAAACCTAGATTTATGATAGGCAATGGGCCTAGGGTTTAGAGAGAGAGAGAGGCAATGAAGCCTAGGGTAGAGAGGGAAGAGTAGGGTAGATAGTTAGGTGGGCATATAGTTGAGCTATCCTTAGAAGACCCTATGTCAACTAAGTGCTACCTACATAGCCTAGTTTAGGGCCTTATACCAATGTAGTTCTCCTAAAGAGAAGGGAAAAAGGAGGTGATAGATTATATTAGAAAGTATGTGTCTTGAGTTGTGTGTGTATGGATGCAAGTGAGGATGGAGTTAACATTACAAGATCATCTACCAAGGCTTTTTATGCATATGAGGAGGGATGTCACTCCAGATGAGTAGGAGGACATGGAATCCCTAGGGTTAGGAGGAGTATGATGATATTTTTGAGTTACTTGAGATGTGAGCCTTATGATAGCATTGATCGAGAGGTGGGATCACACCACCAACACCTTCCATCTGCCAATTGAAGAGTTGATAGTAACCTAAGAGGATGTATATAATATTTTATGGTTGCCACTCTAGGGTGAGGAGCTCTTTACATGCTTGAGAGAGGATCATGATATACATGTGGTGGAATTATATGGTGAGAATGTTAGTGAGGTGACTTATCATTTAATGAGATTCACCTACGAGCCACTATATCTAGCCAATGAGGAGTAGCATTAGCTAAGCATCTTGATGATGATAGGGATCATAATGTATGCATTACCAGATGTAGATAGTGGTATATTTTTTATTACATTGACATGTGTACTTGCATAGATGGTTGATAAATGGACTATTTTTACATGGGGTCTAGTGTTTTTGGTGCAGTTATATAGAGAGTTATGGGGATTGAGACTATGATGGTGATACATTTTATGTGTCATATATCTACTACACTATTGGGAATATAAACACATTATGGTGACACAACCCTTAGGGTTACCTACCACAATTTTAGCTAACTTTAGGGTTGGTTTTAGATGGTAGAGAGAGGTCATGCACAAACCCAAGTAGATAGCGTAGTGTATAACATTGCCTATTATAAGTGCATGATTAAGGGTTTGATCACTATGGATAATTTTTGGAGACCCTACCTAACATACCCCATATTCAAAGAATAGGCATAGTAGCTAGTTAGATTATAGAGCTCACTATGGGTTAGGGGGAGGTGAGTCAGTGAGTTGGAGATGGTACCTACAGCATGGGTTAGGAGGTAGTTTGATATACTATAGGATATATTTCCTATCTTCCCTTGACATAGGAGAGATAACATAGAGGCATCCCTTCCATTACCCCAAGAGATAGATGGGCTAGATTTTAAGGATTTACCAGTAGGGTTAGGTATTAGAGATCCAAGGTGTATAGTGGCATATATATCTTGGTGGGTAGGTTTACATCCCTAGAGGAGGTTAGGAGGCCACCAATAAATTTATAGGGGTTGGTGAGAGGGATGCAGTCATATAGGCATGAAATTTTATAGAGTAGGCTAGAGATATAGCATAAACATATGTATTAGCCTTACAAGGGTAGGTGGTGATATTACAGGGCTAGGTTAGGGTACTATAAGGCTAGGTTATAGAACTACAGGGATAGGTTGGAGTGTTATAGGGTCAAGTGATTGTAGTGACAATAGAGAGGGATAGCCTAAGAGTAGTAGTTTAGGCTAGTTTTCCTCCTCCACCATAGGGACTAATATAGGCTAGGCCATCAGCAAGTGCTATGAGACTACCACAAACTATATATTTGGTAAGATATACTATTACCCTTGATGAGATTGCCTATTACAAGAGGGCCATCAAGTAGTTTCCACAAATTTAGAGGTACTTAGAGTTTAGAGAGTAAGAGAGATCAATGACATGGGTCATGGATTTTAGCTCACGTAGATACAAATGAGTAGAGAGTGGTGATGACACTGCATCTTGATGACCACACAAAGAGCCTTGAGGACCCTGAGTGCTAGAGTTTGCCTTTTTTGGTTATATATGTACACCGACCTATAAGTTGAAGATGTAAGATGTATATTTTGAGAGAGTTGACATTATGATGATGTATTATTGATCTTATATATATATATATATATATATATATATATATATATATATATATATATATATATATATATATATATATACATATACATATTTACACACACACACAGATATATGAGATGTTTATTTATTATGATTTTGAGATGTAGTTATTATGATTGTGATCATGTTGATGTTAATTATTTAATGTTATGTTTATTTTAATGTTAATGTTGATCATGTTAGTTGAGTTAGACTAGAATTTCCCATATATGTGATGGTATATGCATAATTGGTTTGTTAGTTTCATCTTAGCACTTTTCCATAGTTTATGATGGTGTATGCTTAAAATGAATAGGTTGGTTAGTTTAGTTTATTTTCAAAAAATTTCCATATTTGTGATGGTGTATGCATAAAATAAATTGAGTAGGATTTGATAATGTTGGTTTGTCATCAACTAATTGATGAAAAAATGGGTATATCAACCATAGAACAATGAGATTTATACGGCAAAATGGCTGTGGTTACCATAACATAATGAGATAAATATCTCCTCTCAACAAGGGGAGGTTCCCTATAAACCATAATATACTAATATAAATTGAGAATAAACTAAGGGGTGAAATCATACCATCCATCTCTCTTTTTTCAAAGATGATGTTCACAAAATAGAGAATTCTTGTGTAATTACTAAAGGAATTTCTCTTATTTTAGAAATTATGTTTAGCAAACAATAGGAATTCTTCTTAGGTAGTAATTGGATCCATAAGAAACCCATGAAAGTACAAAGTCTTTCATTGTTTCTCCTACTGATTTAGGATGAAATCACACAGTAGTATGAAGTGCAGCACAAAGTCTCCACTAAAAACTAAAACAGAGTGAAAGATTACAAAGGATAAGGGGAGCTCAAAGTCTCTCCAATATCCTAGATCATAAAACACATAGACTAAAGACAATTATGGCAACACAAAGTCTCCCACAGTTGAATTTAAGACATCTTCCAGATTATTTCCACTTGTTCTACTTATTTGATTAAATGGACAAGACCATATTTTTGGAAAAAGACATAAGAACGATTTCCTAGATAACACAAGCTATTTCAACACAAAGTCTGAAAGATCACTTGCTTTCTCATTCACTTGATAAAATATGATTAACAGTTTGAGCTCAAATTCTCAAGATTGCCTTTCAATTTGGGTAGAGTTTTGGTTCTAATAACTGAGAGATCCCCCTTCTACAAACTTAGATATTACAATATATAGCCTCTAATAAAAGACTTTGGTGCTTGTTTTCATGAAATGGCCCATGCTGCATTGAATGGATTGGGAAGAGGAAGTTCTATGTAGGGGACATGCTAGAATAGGTTATCAACCTTAACTTTGGAATTCTAAATCATCTCAAATGTCTCTTCCTAATCATGGGTTGCCTGGTCTTCTTTATGATGTTTACATGACAATCCATTCACCTTTACTTAATGAAGAAAAATAGGCCACGCTATTGAATTCTTGCAATCTCTAAGGTCCATCGAGTAGACTACTCCACCTACTAGAGTAACTCTTCTATAGATATTTCTAGATTCTCTATATCATTCCCTCTTTCCTTGCTACATTTTGTCTCTTCCTGGTGATCAGAGCTCTCGGGGCTATCTTCTCACTTTCTACTGGCTTTTTTGGCTCCTTTCTCAGTGGATAGTTGAGTTTGTCTCAGGTCTACATTATTTGAAAGTCAATGATTATTACATTACCCTAAATTTGACATCTATGGGGATGTCACCAATCACTTGAACCACTTTGAACCTTGAACCTTTGAACCTTTCAGAGTTCAATGGCTCAAGGTTCAATAGTATAAAGTTTAATTGGTTTGGCAGTTTAGTAGTTCAATGTTTTGTAAAGAGCCACATTCATTTAGTCTTCTTTATGATTTCAAGGTGTCATTGAACCAATTGTTTACACCATTAGATTGAACCTTTTTCTATAATCTTCTATTTGAACCATTTGATTGAACCTTTTTCTAGAATCTTTTGTTTGAACCATTTGCTCAAACCTTAAACTCTTAGAACGTGTTGAAGCTTTGAACTCATTGAACCTTTGAAATTTTCAAAGGTAGAGTTCAATGGTTCAATGGTTCATTCCATATCATTGAACCTTGGCTTTGAACCATCATTACACTTTTTTAGGAAATGCATTAATTGTTTTGAGATTTCTCCTTGCAAAAGCCCACCTTTTGAACCTATGATTTCCTTAGCTGAAAAGGCTTGTGTGATTGAATAACTTGACTACTCAGAACATTTTGAGAAAGAAAGAGACCATTTTTTTTGTAGGACTAAAATGGTTGACCTGTTGTCCATAAAAATAAGTGATGGGTTTTGGGAACAACAAGTATGATAATGTTTTTCATCTTAATATAAAGATTGACATGTGATGTGGATGGGAAAATACAGAGGTAGAATGTTCATGCACTAGTAAAGACCATAATTAGAACATAAATAGGATTAGGAAAATGAGCCTCTTTCATGCCTTATATCTTTGAACCATTGTGTTTGTTACAGAAGCATCGTGTTTACCTTATGTGAAGTGAGCTTCATAATCCCTTGAAAGAGTATGAGGTAAAAAAGGGTAAAATGAAGGAAAATGTTTGGGTGGCATAGCATACAAAGTGGGGATGATATGACCCTACCGTGGGTGACCTAAGAGCTACTATAGGCAAGTCCATGACTTAAAGCTCCTTTTTTTTGTGTAAGCTAATCAATGCAGGAAGCCTACAATGGGATTTTGTATGGGTTAAGGTCATATAAAAATGATCAATATGAGAAGATGTTTTATTTGTATTTCCCTTTGAGAACAAATCTTGGATTATCCATCCTTCAAGGGAGTGGTCTAAGTGTTTATTTGTAAGTTTAAATAGCTATCCTTCAAGGGAGCAGTCTAGTGATAGTAGCAAAGAGAAGTTACGTAGTTGTCCTTCAAGAGAGTAGTCTACGCTGAGAAACATGACTTGAGATTTTATAACTTGTCACATATCCCATTTTTTTTTTGTTTTTTTGTTTCTTTTATATTTTAGTCATGAACAAGACTATAGAAACTTAGGGGTTATCCATTTTGAGGGAAAAACTATACCACTACATAAGTTAACTAAGTATATAGGAGTAAGGGTGAAGAGGAAGGGAAAGAAATGTAATAGGGATGCTTAAAGGATGAGCTCAAGTTAAACACGAGTTGAAGTGATGTTTGTTTACAAAATAATTGTTAGAGGTGTAAGGCATTTAAAGGCTCAAGTTTTGGCCTTCCTTCGAGAGAAGACAAGTGATAAGTTATTGAGCCATACTTATGATTTATGATATAGGGTCCAATCCAATTAGGAGCAAACTTACCCCATTTTATTTTCTCCATGTTCATCACATGTTGATTTTATTTTAAGATGAGATCTCCAATATTAAAATCTTGTTCTTTGAGGTTTTTCTTATAAGTGTGTTTAATATGCTCTTGATAGACATATAGGTGGTTGAGGGATATGAGATGGTGCTCATCAAGTAATTCAAGTCGAGCCAAATGTTCTTGGTGAAAGTCATCATTAGTATGTCTTATATAGAAATGTGAAGAGAAGGAATTTGAACCTCAAGAGGCAAAACAACCTCCATCCCATATACCAAGGAAAAAGGTGTAGCACCCATAGGGGTTTGAATTCTAGTATGATAAGCCCATAAATCAAAAGGAATGTGTGTGTGTCAATCTTTGCCTATTCATTGACTACCTTCATAATAATTTTGGTCAATGTTTTGTTAGAATATTTTGCCTATCTATTTTTTTGTGGATAGTACGATGATGAGAAGCTTAATTTGATTCCAAATGTATCAAAAATATGTTGAACAATATTGTTTTTGAAAGATTTAATGTTATCTATTATAATTTTATGGGGAACACCAAAATGATATATGATGTGATGGTTGATGAAGTCAATAATTTTTTTAGTTTTAGTGGAGATGAGAGGGATGGCCTCGACCCACTTGGTGAAGTATTTAGTGTAAGTAATGATAGAATGATGATAGAGGGATGAATAAGGGTTAATCTCCTCACTTAGATCTAAACCCCATTAGGAGAAGGGCCAAAATTATTTGGTAACTTGTAATGCATGACTTGGAATGTGAAGGATGTTAGCGTGTTGTTAAAACTTGATGTAACACTGAATGTAATCAACATAGTCTTGATGAAGTGTGGGCCAATAATAGCCAAGTCTAAGGATACTCTTGGCAACTACATGAGCATTAAAATGCCAACCAAAATTCATGTCATGGACTTATTTAATAGTGAAGGGAGTCTCATTACTAGTGAGGCATCTAAGAAGAAGACCATCAAAACCTTACTTGTAGAGAAGTCCCCCTATCATAGTGTAATGAGCGGCACATATTATAAAGGCACATCTCTAATTATTGGAGAGATCATAAGGGGTAATAGAGAAGGAAAGGTAATCCATGAATTACTTTTACCATAATTCATGTGGGTTGGATGTGACATTTATGATGAAGAAGATGTTAGTTGATACATATGAAGGTAATGTTAAGTGATGCACAGTGACATAGATTTTTGAGGAAGAGGATGAAGAGGGTATGTGTGAAGAAAGTGAAGCCATTGTGCTAGCAAACTTGTTTGTAGATTGAGGAATAGTTTGTAAGAGATAAGAGTTAAATGATCCCAATAGCATATCTATATTATGTTTATACCACTATATAATGTCCTTTTTGCATAGGTATGAACCATTAACCTGGTTAACCACTAGCTATAAATCACAAAAAATGGTTATAGAGTTAATACCCAAGAAGAGAGTTTTTGAAGTCCTAAGATCAAAGCCTCATATTTGACCATATTTTTTGTGCATTCAAAATATATTTTAAATGGCAAAGGCATAGGTTCACCATCTAGAGGAATAAGAATGACTCCTACACCCCTACCATATTGACATTTAGACCTATTGAAGATCATCATAATTTGATAGGAGATGTCATCGGTGGAGAGCGTTGTGATGGATTCATCAGGGAATTTGAGGTTTGAAGGTTGGTTATTAGGCAAAGGGGTGGTAGCTAACTAGTCAATGATTGTTTGCCCCTTAATAGACTTAAATTGAATGAATTCAAAGTCAAATTTAGCAAGAAGCATGAGCCACTGAGCTACACATTGGTTGTGATATAGATTAGAATGAATGTATTAGAGGGGATCAATATGGGTGAACACATAGGTTTTGTGATTTAGGAGATAATGGCAAAGCTTGGAAGCAAAAAATACCAATGAAAGGCAAAATTTTTTAGTATGGATATGTTGAGTCTCATAATCAATAAGTGTGCAACTTATGTAGTAAATTGCTTGCTATTGATGTTGATCATCTCAGTGTATAATCATAGCATCTACAGAATGGTCTGTTGTGGAGATGTATAGGTAGAAAGGCTTATTTTTCTTAGGTGGAATAAGAACTAGTGGGGAAGGAGGTATTATTTAAGTGCATCAAAATATTCCTAGAAATCTGTATTCCAATGGAAGGAAACATATTTTTCAAGGAGATGGTGAAAATTTTGGTAATGATATAAAAATTGGGAGATGAAATAGAAAATTGAATGAAGTTTTCCCTACAGGTTATAGAGTTATTTTATATTAGTAGGTGGAGCCATCTATAATATTATTCTAACCTTAGTAGGGTTGACCTCGATACCATGGAGAGAAACTATAAAACCTAAGAGCTTATTGGAAATAACACCAAAGACACATTTTTTTGGGTTTAGTCAAACATTATATTGGAGGAGATGAGTATATATATTTTGAGAATCATCAGGTGGTCTTGGCAAAGTTTAGACTTTTTGAGTAAGTCATCCATGTAATCTTCTATAATCTTGTGTAGGAGATCATGAAAGATGTAAGTCATAGCCCATTGGTAGGTGTCACTAGCACTCTTTAAGCCAAAATACATGACCCAATAACAAAAATTCCCCCATGGGGTAATGAAGGTTGTCTTATGTTGATATTTAGGAGCAACTAGAATTTGATTATATCTAGAGAATCCATCCATAAGTGATAGCAACTCATAGCTGGATCTTAGATTAACAAGTTGGTCAATACTTGGCAATGGGGAGTCATCTTTTGAACAAGTGAGGTTTAAGTCACGATAGTTAGTGCAAATGTAGTTTCCTCCAATCACCTTAATGATAATAAATATATTGTAGGTAGTCAATGGGTTGGATAAAGTTAATAGAAAGGAGGTGTTAGATCTCTTCTTTTACAAGAAGAGCAATATAAGGATACATCTTGCAAATCTTTTGTTTTATAGGTTTGGCATCTTGATTGGTGACAATGTTATGGGTGATGATATAGGGGTCAATACCAAGCATGTCATTATAAGACCAAGCAAAGGCTTTGCTATGGTCATTAATAAATTTGGCATAATCAGCTTGCTCATAGGAATCTAAAGATTGGCCAATATTGAGGATGTGAGGGTTATCATGAGAGGGCAGGTTGATGTCAATGGTTGATTCATTTGACATAGCTTTCATTTCCAATGGGATAGATTGTTGGATATAATAATCATCCACACCCATGTATGTGACAATTGTGTCATCATCTTGACATTGGATAGTGTTAATAGTGGGATAATCATCATCAATTATTTTAGGATGAATGAGAGGAAGGGACCTTATTTCCTTACCCTAGTGATAAGTGAGAGGACCCAAATAGATGACATTTATTGAAAAAAATTAGGAGGTATAGATATCTCTAATTTGGTAGGTGATGGTGGAGAAGAATGTGGAGAAGGATAAATTAGTTCTTCAATAATTGGTACATGGGAATTTTTAGTGAGTTTAGTTTGTTTTTCATAACCCACTCCATGCCTCTTTTTGGCATTTTTAATGGTTTGGCTAGTGGGATACTCAATAGGCATATGGACACCTTGTTCATAATAACCCAAACCAAACAATTTCTAGGTAGACATATAGAGATAGGTGTGAGTGAATCTAGGGTTATTTAGGAAAGAGAAGTCACAAGTAAATGGTTGTGGTGAAGAAGATGGATTGCCAACAGTGGGAGCTTGATCAATTCCCCCATATGTGAAATTGGTTTGAAGGTTGGGGGGGCCATAAGTGATGACCATCCCAATGTGAGGATCATAATTTGGATACATGTGAATCTTTCCATACTCTTGTGGAGTGTAGAACATGTCAAACATCAACAAATGATATTCATCGAGTGACAAACATTGAAAAGTTTCCTCCATGAGATCCTTGTTAGGAATTTGTGTTGTCAGTATTTGTGTAACCATGAGAGTAGAGCTTGTGAAAGATTTAGAATTATCATGTGGAGAAGATGATGTTTTTAATGGAATGAGAACATCATTAGGACTATAAGTTATGTTGCATATTTTAAATGAAGGTGGGTCAGTGGGTATAACATGCACTTGTCCATCATGTTCAAACTTGACACAATAGTGAAAAGTTAAGGGTACAAATGCCATAACACATATCCAAGGTCACCCAAATAGTATGTTATAATGAAAATCTCCCTCCATAACATATAAGAGCTTAGGAATAGTATGGGGACCTATACAAATATTAAGACAATAGTTCCCACCATAGTAGCTATGGTATCGTTAAAGGCACAGAGTACCATGTCAGTTTGAGATGTGTAATTATCAAAAGGTCTCATTATTTGTAGGCATGGGTCGAAATAATATTAATAATATCTCCCCAATTGATCATGGCTCTCTTGACATGATTTTGATTGATATATTTAGTAATAAAAAGGGTAGAATCCTAATCTTCAGGGTGTTGAAGTGGAATTTCCAAATCACTAAAAGAAATCAAGGAGATGGAATTAAGGGAGCTAACCAAAGATTTAAGAGGTTTGGGATCATTAGGTTGTACCTCAATATCTTATAATTCACTAATAAAAGCTTGACAATGTTGGGATGAGTTTTGGATTAACTCATACAAGGACATTTTCATAGGAGTTTGGTGAAGTTATTTCACCATCAAGCTTTGAATAACATCTGAAGATGTTAGTTTAGGGACACCCAAAATATAAATATTAGGATTAGGAGTGTATTTGGTAAAGGGATGAACCCAAAGATCAATGACCTTTTCCTTACCTTTATCCTTTTGGTTTTGTGACCATGTGGCCACATTAATTATGTTGATCTGAAGGTGAAGGAGGTGGCAAAGGGGGTATGGCCATATATTTAGGTGGAATAGTAGGAGTCATTATGGATGTTAGAGGTGGAATAATAGGAAGTTTAATAGGATTATCATCAAATAGAGTGTCAACATCAAAGTGTTTTTGAATGACTTTTTTGAGGGATTTACAACTCTCAGTATCATGTCTTAGTGAATGATGATATAAACACACTTGTGTATCATTAAACCAAGATGAATTCATTCCAAGAGGACTATAAGGCTTAATGGAAGGAATATTTACTATGGAAGATTGCAATAATTGATGTAGGAAAAAGTTTTGAGAGCCTGCAAGTTAGCTCACACTTGTTGTGCTAATAGGAGTGGACACCTTCTTTTGTCTAGGTGTTGAAAGGGTAATTTTACATGGTGATTTATTTGGTGGTGGTAGAGTTACATGTTTTGTTGATACTTTCTCAGTGTTAGGTGTCATGGTGTTATATTTGAAAGGCCTACCAAGTGGAAAAGGTCATAGTGGAGTTAACTTAACCTTTTGTTTTGCTTGGGTCAATGATACTCCAACTAAAGTAGAGGGGTATGGTCATAAAATTGATGGTAGAGTTGAGGGTTGAAGGGGGAATGAATGGGGAGACCTAGGGAGCTTAAATTTTTTCTATAGCTTAGACCATGAAACTCCAACTTTTGGTTGGGGAGTTAAATCTAATTTTACCTATGGATGAACTAAATTAGAGATGAGGTGTACATCTAAGGGCCTGACCTACTTTAATTTGGTAGATGCCTATGAGGTTTTTGACATAAATGGCTAAACTTTAGGTTCTTTTAGTGAAGAAGCTCTAGCTTTGTCAAAAACCTTGGGGTAAAGGGTAGTGAAAGGCTTGGCAGTAAAGGTTGACATTCACTGTGTTGGATAAGGAGTTTTAATCCAGTCTCAAAATGCCACATTATATAGCTTCGTGAAGTCAAAAAACTATAGAATTTTCACCAACCATGAGAAGGGTTTATATGAAGTTGATGTAGGCCTTACGAATGTGTCTTTATAAGACTGAGGTGTTTAGGAAAGAGGGAAGTTATTGGTTTCTGCTACTTCAGGACAAAGATAAGAAATAAATGTCAAGATCTTGCTCCACCAATTAGAGCACATATGATTACCTCTTGTATTAGCAACTAAACACAGAATTTAACCAGAATGATAAGTAACTAGAAATATGAAACAACACAGGAATATGAGAGACAATACACAATTATATTAATAATCACTTAGAAGAAAATACAATAAAGAAGATGCCACTTCTTCTTCCATCTCAAAGGTTCACCACACCTCAAGACCTTCTTCCCTCTCTCTCTCAGTCCCAATAATCAACTCCAATATAGAATTGATGTTCGCCTCCACCAGTTAGAAACAATGCTGCCAGTACACCAAGTACACAACCATAATACAAGTAGATCTCCTGCTCTCTGCTGCTACCTACAAATCACTAGACCTTACTCACCATTGTAGATTTCCAAAAAAAGCCATGCACACCTGCTGACCAAGATCATACAAAAATGAAGAACCCTTCTGATTCTCCAAACTAGCACCCACACTTGGTACTGTGGCACTAGGAGGAACACACCATTGTTCTCCTCTCTCTGAAGGAACTTATTTTTCTCTCTTACTCTCTAGCACTTAGTTTACAATACAGCCCATGAGTCTATATATAGATCTCATGCTTACAATAATTAGACTATCTTAATTACAATAATTAGACACACAACTCAAGACTACAACTAGCCTTTAACATGCAAACTAATAGTCCAAAAATAGACTCTCCAAAATCAACATGCAAACTGCATGTTCACACACATAGGCTACCGACGTCAGCTCTTCCCTGACCGATGTCAACCGACTAGTAATCAATATCGGTTGCTTCTTCACTATTGTCTGACTGATGTCAGTTGATCAGACTGATGTCGGTTGCCCTACAACTCATTCTACAACTCTATGTAACCCCTGCAACCTCTGTAACTCCTCCTATTTACATCTTGGTGAAGCTTTTAGCTCCACAACCTAACAATCTCCCACTTGGAGATAAATATCTGCACCTGTACCTATACCTATACACCATATAAATTATTCCCTGGATTGTATCCCTCTTCAAGATCAATCCTGAAGACCAATCACCACACAACTTGTGATGCTACACCTGTCATCCAAGTAACCTGCCATATCCAAACCTACAAATCCATGTAGTGAAGACCTTGACCCTGCATAACATGTTAACATGCTACTAGTCCCTCTCAAATACCTGAGAATCCACTGAACTGCCCTTTAGTACTCCTTCCTCGAATTGGCTCCATACTTTCTGACAACTCCCATTGATTGGGAAAACTCAGGTCTACACTAGACCTCATGTGATTTCAAACCCTGTTCTAAGCTAAGCTTGAACTATCCAGCCCTTGGTGTGCTTACCGATTCTACATCCTACATCTTGAACCTTACCAACACTGTCTTCACATCAGCTCCCACTAGAGACAAAATCTCCATGTCTCTTATACCAAAGAATTTTGTTGCTCCAAATTCTTCATGACACACCTCTGAACTAACCTTACCTTTAGCTCAGCAAAACCTTGTATGTACAAACCTACTAGTAAATCACCCACATATAGTAATAGAATAATGTTGCAATCATTATCCACCTGGTAAGTCAAACACAATGGTTACACTGACATTGACTGAAGCCCTGCTTTATCATCCACCTGTCAAAACTTGTACCACTATCCTGCAGCTTCCTCAAGACCATATACCTTGGCCTTCCATCTCACGTATCCATCCACTCTCTTCTCTAACTTGGGAATCTGTCCCTCATCCAATGCTTTCTTCCAGCTGACAACTCCACCAACAAATACATGTTTGGTTCTTCTCCAAGGACTCACACTCCTCATCCATGCCAAGCTCCCACTATTTCTAGATTCTACCTGCATTGCCTCTTCACATCTTCCTAGTTCTCAACTATCAATAAGCAATATAAAGAAGGTGAACAATTAATATGAGGTTCAGTTACCCTTTTTGACCTCCATATGGGTGTTTGAGACTTATTGACAGCTTGTTGTCCACCCACTATCCATTCCAGTGACCGATCTCAGCCATCTCCTAGTCTGCATCTGACCGGTGTTGGTTCCCTGCACTGACCCTGACTACCAACGTCATCTCCCTGGCCGACACCAGTATCCCTTCTACCAACATCAGTTCCTGCATGACTGACATCGGTCTTCCTATTGCCGACGTTAGTTATTATCTAACCGATGCCGATACCTGTATTCACCTGTGAGTGATAACCTTTTTACCCACGAGCTCTCCATCGATCAAAACCTTGTTCAAATCAACACAGCCTTGCTCAGAATAATTCAATCCCCTTAATTGATCTCTATCTGTCATCTCCTCCATGAACACTAAGGCCTTCTAGTTCTTAAGTTTGTCAAAGACATCTGACCTCTGCTTAAAAACTTGCATTCCCCTCCTACATATGTGACCAAGCCTACAAAACCACATCTTTGCAACATAAGGTGAATCAGTAATATAAGTAGATAGATAAAGGATACCTACTTTCTTACCACCATCTAATTCAAGTGTATCCACTATGAGAGTTATAGTGCATCTCCCATCACCCAAATTTCCTAAAGAAATTAGACTCATCTCCAAGACTGGAACCTGCATGACCTTCTTCAACACATGTGTGTTATCTGTCTACAATTTTAGCTTCACTTCCCCTTTGCCAATAATATGAAAAGGCTCACTAACCCCTAAATAAATCTCTCCAAAGTCTCCAAAGACATACCCATGAAAAGATGCTCTATTTTGGGCTACATGGAAAGAGGCAAAAGAATCTATAAACAAAGATTCTACTTTATCCAGAGCAACCTATGCAACATCACCTACAACATCTGCTTCTACACGTTGATCTTCTACTGACCAATAATCTCATTTTCCCTACTCTTTCTTTCCATCAATTAGACCATTCGTGCTATTTAGTTTCTCCATTTGTAGCTTACTTTCTTTTGCCATTGCTATACTCCCACTCAATCTGAAACCCCTGAGAGTGACCTATAATCAAAAACACTACTAGATCTAAAACCACCTGTTAGTTAACCCAACCAAAAGCTCTGATACCACTTGTCAGTATCAGACTCTTGAACCTATAACTAGGCTCTGATACCACTTGTCAAGATCTTGCTCCACCAATTAGAGCACATATGATTACCTCTTGTATTAGCAACTAAACACAGAATTTAACCAGAATGATAAGTAACTAGAAATATGAAACAACATAGGAATAGGAGAGACAATACACAATTGTATTAGTAATCACTCAGAAGAAAATACAATAAAGAAGATGCCACTTCTTCTTCCACCTCAAAGGATCGCTACACCTCAAGACCTTCTTCCCTCTCTCTCTCGATCCCAACAATCAACTCTAATACAGAATTGATGTTCACCTCCACCAGTCAAAAACAACGCTACCAGTACACCAAGTACACAACCATACTCCAAGTAGATCTCCTGCTCTCTGCTGCTACCTGCAAATCACTAAACCTTACTCACCATTGTAGATCTCCAAAAGAAGCCATGCACACCTGCTAACCAAGATCATACAAACATGAAGAACCCTTCTGATTCTCCAAACCAGCACCCACACTTGGTACTATGGCACTAGGAGGAACACACCATTGTTCTCCTCTCTCTGAAGGAGCTTATTTTTCTCTCTTACTCTCTAGCACTTAGTTTACAATATAGCCCATGAGTCTATATATATATCTCACGCTTACAATAATTAGACTATCTTAATTATAATAAATAGACACACAACTCAAGACTACAACTAGCCTTTAACATGCAAACTAACAGTCCAAAAATAGACTCTCTGAAATCAACATGCAAACTGCATGTTCATGCACACAGGCTACTGACATTGGCTCCTCCCTGACCGATGTCGACCGACTGGTAACTGACATTGGTTGCTTCTTCACTATTGTCTGACCAATGCCAGTTGATCAGACTGACATCAGTTGCCCTGTAACTCTCTGTAACCCCCATAACCTCTATAACTCCTCTTGTTTGCATCTTGGTGAAGCTTTTAGCTCCACAACCTAACAATAAATACAATGGGGTCTTCTTCAACATAGATGGGAAAAGAGACATGGTCTATCATGGGTGGAGGAGAGGTAGGTGAAGAAGGTTCCTCAAAGGGGTAAAGCATAGGCAATATTGCTCCCTTAACATGTGGGTGAGGAATAGGTAAATTATGATCCTTCATAGGTAAAAGAAGGGGTAAGATTGGTATAATTAGATTAGGAATAATAGGTCTCTCATCTAATGTAAGAGTGGATAAAACTGATTCTTCAAGGTGCAAAGGTGGAATGGATGGGGTAATACTCTCTATTAGTGGAGGAGAGGTAGGTGAAGAAGGTTCCTCAAGAGGGTATAATACAGGAATGATGTTCCCTTCAAAATGTGGTTGTATAATAGGTAAGTCATGGTCTTCCATAGGTAAAAGAATAGGTAATATTGGTGTAAAAGGAACTGGCAATACTGGCTCCTCTAGTGGCAAGAGAAGTGGTAATGGAGGTTCTTCCTCATGTGGGAGTGGAATAGGTGAAATAGGAACTTCTACCTAGGGAGGAAGAATGGGCAAAATAAATTCCATTGACTTTAGGGGAGAAGTCAATAAAATAGGTGCTTCTTCATGAGGGGAAGGTTAAACTAAAGGTAAAGGAAAGACCATATTAACCATATGGATATTATGATCGCCTAAGTTAGTTGTGGTCTAAAAAATATTTTGATTATGTGAATGGTTAGGAAAAGGGTGTTTGAACACATCCATACTTTGATTAGGGGGCACATTAGGATTATCCAAGACAAGATCACCCCTATCAAGTATATCTTGAATAATGTTCTTGAACGTCTTACAATTATTAGAATTGTGGCCTTTAACTCGATGGTAGCTGTAAAACTCATCTTCCTTATACCAAGTTGGAATAGGATGAGAGGGGTCAAAATATATAAGAGTTTTGATTTGAGAAAGTGTTATGACACCTTATTGCAATAGTTTCTTCAAAATACATGTATATTACTCCCTAATGAGAGTGTATTATCTTTATACATACTGTTGTTGGAATCACTTGATTAGATTTTGGGAATTCAAGGAATTTGATTGGTTTATGGTTGTGGAAGAAGTTGAATTAACAACCACCATGTTGGTGGAGCCTTTAGCTTTTTGGTTAGAAGGAGAAGTTTTAGAAGAGGATTCATTTGATTTGGAATTGGGATTCTTACTACGCAACTTAAATTTGCCTTCATCTATAGTGCAAATCTTGAGTTTTCATGCCATTGTAAAGGACTCATAAAATGTGTAGAAAGTTTGTACCCAGAGTGTGGATGAGATGTGCTTAGCACATGCCCTTGAAAAGATCTCAATAAGCTTAGGTTGGAGCAAGGAGGAGAGTTGATTGATCAATCCTCTCCATCAAGTGACAAAATTTTCAATAGACTCATAATCAAATTGTTTGATAGAATAAAGGTCCGTAATAGAAACCTTTTTAGAGATGTTAATAGAGAAATGTTCTAGGAAAATTTGTGTGAACTAGGTAAATGATAAAAGGGAGTTATGAGGTATAGAGATATACCAATCCAAGGTAGCACTCAAAAGAGATAGGGAAAGTGTGAAGTAGTAACGCATCATTGTGCCCTATTAAATAACAAGCATGCCTAAATGCTCATAAATATTGTTGTGGGTCCTCTTTACTCTAGAATGTATAAATTTAGGGAGTTTACATTGGCTTGGATAAGGGAAAATAGGAATATAAGGATGGATGGGTTCATTGCATATCTGATCATAAGATAACACATTCTTTGAACCAAAAATAGATGTCTCTAGACTAGACATCTTGTCCATCAGCATATTAATAAGGTATGGTGGGGGATTAGTTTGGGGGATACCTTTTAAATTATAAATAACCTGATAGGAAGTAGATGGGGCATATGACATAGCTTGCTAAGGTTGTGTTAGGGAAACATAAGGATAATGAGTCATAGGCTAGGGTGTAGAAAGAAAAGGGGCTTGTCTCATTAGGTTAGAAACTATTCTTTGGTTGGTTGTTATTATTATAGGTTGGGTTATTGGCATTGTTAAAATTGATGAAGGGTGAGTCATATCTCAGGTAATTATAGGGGTGAGGGTAGATGGAATGGGTACCACTTAATTTTGAAATGGGGTGTGACTTGACTAAATTGGTTGTGATTTTGAAAGTAGGGAAATCATGCTATGGTTTAGGTGGGATTGGGTAGTTGCTAATGCTAAACTTTGGACATTGTTTATAGTTGGGTTACTTATCAAAGCAGTGGTTTGAGCAATGATGGGGAAAATAATGGAGGCAACTGAAACTAAAGTTGTCTCCATTATAGAAGTCAACATACCATAGATTGGGCACTCAAAGAATTATGGGGTCAGCTCATAGCAAGGTAATGTTGAAGGGCTGTCACATTATGATCAATAAATTTAGCAAAATCTTGATCTCCCTCAGGCACAATGGGAATTTGGTTGGAGCTGGGAGTATGCTCTGTATCTGAAGAATGTTCCATTAAATAATTATAAGTAAGAAGGGAAGGTGGAAGTCGTTGTTGGATTATGTAATTGGTAAGAATTTTGGCTTGAGCTCACTTTAATACCATAGAAGAGGAAGTATAAATAGTCTTATTACTCTGTATTAATGATAGAATAAGGAAAAATCAAGTTTGGGTATAGTCAAGTGTGTTGTTTGAGCTTTCTATTTTGAGAAAATGAAAATTACACTGTCACTGACATTGGTAAGTTAACTAATATCAGTAGAAAAAGTTTGTTGATGTGGGTGAATTAATTGATGTCGGTAGATAAAATATGATGTTATCAGTATAGTTAATTGATGTTGATCACTGTAATATCTTGGGAGATAGAAAATTTGATGTTTTAGAAACCCAAAAGTAGAAACTAGGTAAAATGGTAGATGCAAGAGGTCTGTGTAAGAAGGAAGAACACTCAAAAAACTAATATGACAAGTTATACAAATTGAGTATTAGAGATAGTATTGATTTTGTGGATTAATAGGAAAATGTCCTTACTAACTCCAAAGTACAAAAGGTAATAGAAAAGTAGAAAAACAACATACAACTAGCAACTATTAAATCTTAGAGATTAATTTTTAGTCTTGTGTTAGCTTATGCCTTAATCAAATAGTGAAAAGAGAATTTGGTTATCAAAGGTACTAAAAAGCAAGCTAGAGCTAGTTGTAGGTTAGTTTTAGTGTTCAAGAGGAAATCTATGTTAGAATAGGTAAGTGGCTTGTTATAGGAGCTTTCTCTCTACACTTTATGTACCTAGAGCCAAGCTAGGCTGCTTAGCCAAAATATACCTTCTGTCTAGAGTTTATACTCTACTAGAGAATGGAGTGGATTCTCCCCTTGGTGGTGGAATCCAAGTAGGATAGTTGGGTAGGGTAAGGTGATCCACCAAGTGATGAAATATTGATAGGCCTTTTCTCAGGTGAGTTTATATGTGTTTTTTATGTGAGTTTTATTTGGTTGTGAAACATAGGTGCACTAAAATTTATTCATAATGCTTGTAATTAACTAGGTGAGCTAATATGCAACAAGCAAACAATGAAATTTAGTAAGTTTTAAACCTAAATCCAAAATATTTAGATTCAAATGAAAAAAAGATGAAATAGAAGTAGACAATGAAATTCACTATCCTAATGTCTATACAAAAAGAAGTAAATAAGAGATTCTTTTTAACTTGTAAGAAAAATGATAAATTGCTTTTAGAGGCAAAGAGAAAAGAATTAAAATTTTAGTTTAATGCTTTTACATAGAAAATAAAATTTTGAATTTTTCATTTTAAGAGATGATAGAAGAGGAAAGTGAAAGAAATGAAATTTTCACTATAATTCACATATATGAATGCTTAAAATAAACAATGAACCCAAGGAAAACTCCAAGGTCCCACCGAGCATGGTAGAAATGTTTCACTAAAATTTATCTATTTCAAGTCTAAAGAAAAATAGAAAATAATGATATGGATAAGTGATTAAAATAAAATTGGATTGGTTTGCATTTCATATCTAAACACTGTGAGTACTCCTCTTTGGCTAGGGAGGACTACTTGCAAGTAAGAAAGTACTACCACAAAATGTTTGTTAGTAGATAAATGAGTGGGCTGCCAAGCTACGTGCTTGTTCTAGGAAGTGTGAAACTTCCTTAGAGATGATAGTCCACTTTTGAGAGATAGAAAAGTAAAAAATAATGAAAAGAGAGGTAAAGAGAGAGTGAAAGGGAAATAATGTTACCATTATTCACAATCTAATTATAGTAGAGAGTGATAGGGTGTAGATGATGTATTTTGTTTGTATTTTAGGCATTGTTTGGGTAGGTTATGTAAAGGTTAGGGAGTCTATAGTCTTTGAGATCGATGGGGAAGTGAAAAATATCAGTTATGATACTGAGGTTGGTGGGTGAAGGTGATCAATGTTGGTTAGGCTGTCAAGGTTGATAGGGGAAATAATTTCCTAGGAGCTTGCAGAAGGCTTTTCCAGGTCTGGGAAATGGTTTTGATCAAGTCTAGGAGGCTAGGGAGAGTTGAGAGAGAGAGAGAGAGAGAGAGAGAGAGAGAGAGAGAGAGAGAGAGAGAGAGAGAGAGAGAGAGAGAGAGAGAGAGAGTATGATTTAGGTAGATTTGGTCAGAGTTTTGGTGTGTTAGGTCAAGGGGAAACAAGTAGGGAAGCTTTGTAACTCCCTCATAGGGGTTTGGTCAGGAATATGTAAAGTAATGAATAGTAGATATGAAGTGATAGCAAAGTAAAATGCTTAAAATACCTATAAAATAAGTGATATACTTAGTTATAGTGGTGGCTAAATGATAAGTTATAGATTGATGGCTCCTATCAGGGATTTCAAATTGATGGCCTGAATAAAGAGAACAAGTAGGTGTTATTAGTCCTCAAGATCTTGGTTCCTGATCATGATTGACTTATGCAAGATGATAGTAAGATAGGATGTCAAAATTTTAATGCCAAGAGCTTGATTGCAAATAAGAAGGAATTTTATTGATTTTTGATAACCTAAACATTAGGTTAGAGTTTTTCTTATATCACCGATGTCAGCGATCCTGTCAATGTCGACCGTGGGTTGACAGATGTCAGCAACCCTAGAATAGGTAAAAATTACTATTTTTGACCTATTTTCTATTGCTCTTCATACCAAGTGTGGCACCCATTAAAAAATGATAAAAATAAGAGGTGAAGAAGGATGTAGTTGATTAGGAATTTAGTTTTGAAGAATAAGTATTGGGTAGTTAGGATAAGGGAATTAAGTCTTGAGGTGACTCATTCAGTGAGAATTAGTCTTAAGTTGAGGTGGCTAGGTAAGGTGACATAAGGGGTTTTTAATTAACTTAATTAAGTATTTTAAATCAATTAAATGTATGAGGGGTAAAAGGATGGGTTAGGGAGGCTAATTGTTATTATTGAAATGGGGCTCAATGGGGGTTTTAACACAAGTAATTACACATATGTGTGTGAAATAATTTTGGTGTCTATAGAAAGCTTAAAGCTCCTATCATTGATATCTATGAAAATTGTCTTGGTATTCCTCAAAGAAACTCTTAGCCCATCCTAAAGTCAAGGTGGATCTTTTTCAAATGTCAAAATATAAAAACCTTAGTCTGAATACCCCTTCTATTCTCAACACATGAAAGAGTAAAGGACCAACCCCTTTTTTATCATCTCCATCATGTATTTTAGGTCCTCATCCATATTCCAAAATGATTATACCTATCATAGGTTCTTCCATTCAAACATGTGGGAAAATGCAAAGTCTCCTTCCATTAATAAACACACCTCCATTCTGATATCCACCATCTTCTACTAAAAGACCATTAGATAAATTTAAAGAAAAAGTGCCTAAGATCATCCCTACTTTAAAAGATAAATGTCAAAACCAAATGATCAATACTTTTCCAAAAGAGATTGCACAACCTATTATAAGACCATAAAGTGATCTTTTCAAAGAATCTTACATTGTAATCTTAAAACAATTGTTGGATACACCCCTCATAATGCTACCACCTATATGACCCATTAACCTTCACCTCGATAGAAATTCATAGTATAGGAGTCAGGAGATATGTGCATATCATAAAATACCTAGACATGATACAAAAAATTGTAATTCAATTAAGGTCGTAATCCAATAGCTAGTCTAGGATGATGATCTATTAATTATCAATTTAAATAATAAAACTCCTAAGAAAAAATTCACCGTCCTAAATATTCCACCATCCATAATCCTCTTGATCTTATAAATGATGAAGATTTAGTGGCTTCTCTGGATCTCCCATTATTCCACATCGATGTTTTCCATGTAGCCACCCACTCTCAAAATAAAAATCCTAATAAATCTAAGGTTTCATTTATAGGAGCCTCTAATCCTAATAAACCTAAACCATCTAGACAAAATCCTAAAGTCTCTATTACAAGAACTACCTTGGATGAAGCCAAGGATTTGGTACACATATCCATATTAAAACAACTACACCAAATACTTATAAAAATGTCATTATCTGAACTTATTAAAAACTCTCCACACTATCAACAAGCAATGAAGAAACACTCTAGGATATTGAAGTCCTATCAGATGAGCCTTAACCATTATCAACATTTATAGGGGCCCTCCAAATGTTATTGACTATTATTTTTACTAATTTTGAAGTCATTCCCTTATCACCTAAAGATCAAGATCCCCTACTTTTAATCACAGCTCAAATAAATCAAACTCAGATTAAAAGAGTTATGAATGATAATGGGGCTAGTATCAATATTATTTTTTGACATGATTTTCAATAGTTACAACTACTAAAAACCATTATTTCCAAATCCTTGGCAATTTTTTATGCATTTAACAACATGGTAGGACCCACAGTAGGAATAGTTGTCCTTCCCATTCATGTAGGTTCTCGCACCCTCCATGAACTCTTTTATGTCATAGAAGGGACATTCCAATATAACATTTTATTACGATGTCTATTGATTCATGTGATGCGATGCATCCACTCCACCATCCATCAATGTATTAAGTTTGAATATGAAGGCTAGGTCCACATCATCCTCATTGATCCTCATCCCTTCAAATCATGTAACTACACTTTTTGACCAAGTGATGTTATAATACCCTTGCCTAACACAATCTCATCTTTATCATCTAATCAATCCTCAACTAACATGACTATTCCCACTTCAAAATTACCATCTCATGACTCCATTGATTCCATGATGCAACATATTTCAATGGAGGAATACCATTTATTGATGCTTAACATGTTACCCACTCCTAGGGAATATGGTCATCCAGATAAACAACCCATGTATCTACCCAACCTAGGTGAGCTCATCCCATTTAGGCCACCGTTCTTATGCACCCACTTGATAAATGGTGGAATTGATCAAAACACCCCAAGGCCTAATAATGACACCCATGTGAAACCCTTGACATCTCATTTCTCATTTCTTAATAAACCCTAGTTTACACAAACCTACCTTTATCATTGTGCCTACAAGGGCTTTGACATGGGTAGATATGAGTAGGGTCCTCACAACATTATATTAGGATATTTTAGAAAACCATATAAAATCATGCCCTAGGCTTTAAAAAATATTCTAAATCCTCTCTTGAACCCATTCTTTTACCATTTTTAGAAGAAAAAGAGAAATCTTCATCATTCGATACCTCTTCCTTGACTAGTGCCACTGTATCCATCCCTTCTAACTTTTTTTATTCAATTCAATCTCTATATAACCCTTTATCTTTCACCATGGTGGCAAGACCTAAATTATCCCTTTAGTATATCCTAAGTTAATAGGACATAATATGCTAATATCCCTATTCTTTAATGCTAGGATGATGAATCAAACCTGACTCATCTAGGCATTGAAAACTCTTATCTACATAATTATCTTCCATCTAAAACATCTAGATTATTAAATGAATCCACTATTAATACTAATGTTAGGTCTCAAAAAACCTTGAGGATTGTTAAAATTATTAAAGCCTTAAATCCCTAAAAAAACTAGTATTTTACCACTTTTTTATTAGATTGTAGCAAGGCATTTGCCTGGTCTTATAGTGATATCCCTGGTATTGACCCCACAATAGTTATCCATAATATCATCACCTTTCCTGATGCTAAACTGGTAAAGCAAAATCTCTATAAAATACATCAACACATCACACTCCTAGTAAAAGAGGAATTACAACACCTCTTATCTACTAACTTGATTCAACCCATTGATTATCCTTAATGGATGTCCAACATCATTCTAGTCACTAAGCCTACAAGGGGACTTCGTATCTGTACTTAATTTCATGATTTAAATCTTTCTTATCCAAAAGATGATTTCCCTCTCCCTAAAATCAACCAATTAGTGGACCTAATAGCTATCCATGAAATTTTGTCCCTTATAGATGGTTTTTTTGGTTACAATCAAATACTTATTTCATCATAAGATCAACATAAAACTACATTTATTACTCCTTGGGGGACATTCTATTACCATGTTATTCCCTTTGGCCTAAATAATGCAAGAGCCACCTATTAGTGGGCTATGACATATATTTCATGACATAATTCACAAAATTGTCAAAGACTATGTAGATGACCTCCTTGGGAAATCAAAATTTTGCAAGGATCACTTATCTTTAGTTAAGGCTATCTTCTATCATTTGGTCTAGTATCATGTGCATCTAAATCCAAAAAAGTGCATTTTTGGTGTCTTGATGGGTAAAAGTTTAGGATTCATTATTTCTATTTGAGGAATAAAAGCGGATCTTGCTAAAAATCAAGGCCATTATAGAAATGCCTCTTCCATCCAACCTTAAGCAACTTCATAGTTTACAAGGAAAACTCTAGTCTATCCATCATTTTATATCCCAACTCTCTGATCATTTTCAACCTTTCCACCATTTATTAAATAAGGATAGTTACTTTGTATAGAATTCTAATTGTCAATAAGCCTTTAACGCACTCAAATACTATCTTCTATCATGTCCATTCCTCACTCCACCTAAGGAGGGGAAACATTTATTCCTTTATATCTCAGTTAATGGCCATGCTCTAGGTGTTATGATTACCCATCAAGACAAGCATCACAAGGAATAATTTGTTTATTATATAAGTTTTACCCTCATAAAATATGAAACATGTTATCTGTATGCTAAAAAACTATGCCTAGAATTGGTTCTTATAACCTCTAAGCTTTGTCATTACCTACTTAACCACAAGACATATGTAACTATGAATACTGAACCCCTTAAGTTCATGCATTCTAACACTTATCAAAATCAATGAATGGCCAAATGGATTATGCTTCTAGTTGAGTTTGATCTAGAATTTCTCCATCAAAATTGTGTTAAGGGATAAATTATCATTAATTAGTTGGATGAAGCACCTCTTAGTGACAACCAACCAATCAATTGTGAATTTCTTGATGAATCTATCATATGCACTTCCTAATTAGTCCTAGAATATAAAATGACTCTCTTCTTTGATGGGTCCAAATGTGATCATGGAGGTGGCATAGGAATTATATTAATCCCTCCTTAAGGTATTCCCATGCCTTTATATTTTAAATTAGACTATGATTTCACTAATAACATGGTTGAATACAAAGCATTGATTATAGGCCTCTAAACTACCCTTGCACTAGGAGTTAGATCCCTTAATATATATGGTGATTCTTCGCAAGTGGTCAATCAAATTACTAGTATATATCAATGTAAGAATGATATCCTCTAAAGATATAAGACCTTAACCGATCATATTCTATCTACTTTCAAACATTAGGCTATCCAAACTACTCCTATATCAACTAATAATTTCGCTAAGAATATGGCATCTCTTGCCTCTTTTATCCCATCCTCATTTTAGGATTCTAAGATATGTGTCCTTATCCATTCATTTAACCAACATTCCTACATGAGAACCAATCTTTCATTTATCAATAATATCAAGGAAAACCTAGAGGATCAATGATACACACAAATATTTACTTATTTATCTAAAGGAATATCTCCTTCCTATTTATCCAAAGGTGTTAGGCATGTCTTTCAATGGAAAGCTGCCTACTATACTATACTAGGAGGTGTTATCTATAAGCATGGTTTTGATGGCCTTCTTCTTCTTTGTCTCCAAAATCATGATGCTACCTTATCTATATAGGAATTACATAATGAGTCATGTAGTGGACACTTTAGTGGTTGCACAATCTCTAAAAAAATATTACATCTAGGCTATTATTGGCACATTATGAATCAAGATTATTGTGCATACATTAATAGGTGTGTAAAATTTTAGTATCATAAAAACTTATCCCATGTACTTAGTAAAGCCTTGCAATAAGTAAGAGACTTCTAGCCATTCTTCCAATGGGGACTCAATCTTATAGGGAAAATCAAACGTAAGTCCTCTCAACGTCACTGCTTCATCATTACCTCTACAAAATTATTCACCAAGTGGGTGGAAGCTATGTTGTTTATCTTGACAAAGGAAAAAAATATTTTGTAGTTTAACCACCATCACATTATTTATCATTCTAGAATTCCATATAAAATAATAACATATAATGGAAAATATTTCAAGAATAAGAAAGTCTATCCAGGCACTATGTGACTCATTTAAAATCAAATTAAGTTTTCCTCACCTTACTATCCTCAGGCCAATGGTAAAGAATAATCATCTAATAAAACCATATTAAAAATCATAACCAAAGTCATTAATGAAGTTGGGAAGGATTGGCGTCTTTATATCCCTTTCACCTTATGGGCATATAAAACTAGTGTTCAAACCCCTATAGGTGCTACTCCTTTTTCCCTAGTCTATGGTATGAAAGTTGTACTTTCTTTAGAAGTCCAAATTCCTTATCTTAATGTCTCCTTTAAAGAAATCATTTCTGATGAGGATTTTCATTAGGAGTGTTTATCCCAGCTTGAATTCTGAGATGAGCATCACACAATATCCCTTGATCACCTTCATATATATCAAAAATGACTAAAACAATCATATAATCATGTCAAATAATGAGAATTTAACATTGGAGACCTTGTAATTAAATAAAATCAACATGTCACTAATATGGAATGAAGTATAAGGGGTAAATTTTCTCATAACTGGCTTGGACCATACATTATAACCCATAAATATGGATCCAGGGCATATCATTTGGCCTCTATTGATGACAAACCATAACAAAAACCTCTTAATTCATTTCATCTACATATTTTCTATAGTTAATAGATATTGGCTCATCTTGGTTAGCTTATCTTAAATAGTATCATATCCTCCTCTCCTAAAATACCAAATAATGATATGATAGTTATGTGGTTATCTGGTAGTCACTATAACTTCAACCTTGAATATGAATACCCTAGCTTTATTAATAGTATTCTCTCATGGATACATTTCAGCTGTAATAAGAGAAACCCTAGATCATTATTTCCATTATTTTTTTAAAGGTCATTAATTTTCCAAGATAACAGAATCACCTCATGTAATGAACTCATTGAAACTATCCTAAGGTATCTTTTTATGAAAACTTGCATTACTATCTTTAGGATACAAAATCAAGTAAGCAGTGAAAATCAAAAGTATCAAAATGGGATAAATAAATAGATTAATCCCTCAAAAGATAGTTTTAATCAAATATAAAGGTAAATAAAAAACTAATCCCTTTAAGGATAGCTATGAAAAAAACATCTGAATGTAGACCACTCCCTTGAAGGATGGATACCAAGCATAAAACTTATCACATTGATCTATTTTTAAATTATGCCACTTAAAATACTTAAAAAGAAACAAATCAATAAAATAAATTGTCAAAAGCAATATCCCAAGAAAGCTTCCCATATCAATAAAATTTATAATTGTAGACTTCTTGTATTGATCATTGTACCCATTGGCATAAAAATGATCCCTGAAAGATAAATCCTAATTTAAAAATATGGTGTGCAGAAGGTTATCTCTAAATCAATCCATCGTCCATCTCACCAAAAGCATGTAATCCCAATAAATGACCAAGGTAAAAGCTCTAGCTAACTAAGTTTGTTTCAATATCTCTTAACATCTAGCTAAAGATGCAGATGCCATGTGTATGGGAGATTCTCTTTTTGTTTATGGTCCAAGTCAACGCCAAGCAAATCCATAATATATAATCACTAAAACCCATAAAATCACAACCATTAAACATTAAAAACTATCTATAATCCATAATTATAATCCATTTATTAAAAACACATCTCATGATATAACATCCATAATCCATAACATGTAAAATTCATAATCAATAATCCATAAACATCCATAGCATATATGATATCAATGATCAAAATTAAAATACATAATATCTAATCTATAATCCATCACATCACATCATCAATAAAAACATAACATATCCATAGCCATCAATAAATCCAAAAATAAACACACATGATCCATCCATAAACATAAGAAATCTCTCTCTCTCTCTCTCTCTCTCTCTCTCTCTCTCTCTCTCTCTCTCTCTCTCTCTCTACACACACACACACACACACACACATTAAGTGTTCATATAAATGTCATAACATAAATAAGATGGGGCTCTTGATACATACAATACAATATACTCAATAAAATAAATCATGCTCAGATGAATGCTATCACCTCCCTCATCATTTCCTCCTCAACTCATTACACTCCCTCTACTAGTAGACCCTCCAATAGTCCTCTATGATCTGCTATGTATAACCACATATGAAACAAACTAAGCTACATTTGGTATCCATATCTATACTATCCTCTCATAATATGACATCTCTGCAAGCAAATCCATGTACCTTTAGAGTGGTACCATATCTATAGGAATAACAATAGATCCTATAATATCTAGAACTGGTCTCTCTACCAAAGTAGACCTCGTCTTGTCTATCTCTATTTGGTACCTATCTCACTCCTGTATAGCCTGTTCATGCTAACCTCTCATGTTATCTAGATCATTTTATAATGTGGCAATCTAATCTTATAAATTATCTTGGGTTTCTCATGCCTCCTATAGCTCAACACTTAGTGTATCCCTCTCTACAACAACTATAACTATATCTATATACTGATGGGTGGGGGTATCTTATAGTAGTACATCCTCCATGTGTACATGAGGGGCATCCTACTCAACCTCCCTCATCTCCTTAATAACCACCTCTTGTCAAGGTCTCACTGCTCTATCATATCTCCTTCCCATCTTTGCTATAAATAACACTACATAATCATATGTATAACCAACATTATCTAGGTCAATAGCCATGAGCTACTCATATGACCCCATCAAGACCATTTTAGTATTTGAAGCAGGCTAGTCAAGCTTTGTATCATCCTACCTATATGTGTGTGGGGCTAATGGTATATCTTATAGCAACCCAGATTGATGATGAACCCTATCAAAATAAAATAGCTCGATGTGCTCTAGTCATCATTCATGTACCCATACTTCTTAGGTAATATCCCCTATCTCCACAACTAAACTAGGCCATATTGGGAAGTGTACATATGGCCTCTAGATAATGTCTCCTATTTGTAAGTCACTAAAAACCTATCTATAGTAAGCTAGATCACATACTACCCTATCTGTGTATATAACCACTAGGTATTCCTTCAACCAAAGGAAGCCTACACTATCAATCATGTCTCCAAAACTGATCCATGGGGTCCCTACGGGGAAAATCACATGAATGTGATCATTTGCCCAGTAATGTAATAAAAAGGTGATGTTGAGTCCTAATATATGCTCAGTGCACTAGCCCCACAACTCCTTATAGATCTACCCTAATAGTGTGGGCACCCAAACAAAAATAGTCCTAAACTCTACCATGTTTGTTATGACACTAGTGAAGCTCCATGGTATTCACCCTCTTATAGCATTAGGTAGCACATAGCAAGTCAGTGCCAACATCATCATTGACACTAGTCTCTCCATAGGGTCTTGGTCATACAATGGCTGGAATGAGAACCCCCCAGTAATGAATCTCATGTCTAATGCATCATTTCCATATAATCATGCTAGTGCCATCACTCACCTAGCCTCATAAATAGTATAAATATGGGCTCCCTAGATTGACACTCATAGAATATGATGGATATCCTCTATGGTGATGGTCATCTAATTAGTCGATAGCTAAAACATGTTGGTGGTATAATCCCACCACTCTAGCAAAGCCACCATCATGCCAATATCTTGATGGATATGGTGATAATGATAGATCCCTCCAAATCTAATAGGATCTAGATGGGCCCAATCCTCATCGCCTATGAACTCTTGTAACTATGTCAATAGTGAAGGGAACCTATCCCTCATCATCAATATTTCTTATGCATGTCACAAACATCTTTTTGGTTAATCATGAGCTTACTTTCCTGATTTCTATTGATCTTATAAGGATCAATGTTGATTTACATAATTGGCACTGATCCTTATGGATTGTAGTCGATCTACATGGGGAACATTATTTTATATGGATCGATGTCGATTTCTTCCTCCCAAAGAATCTTCCCCTAGGTCATAAATTCCTAAAATACTAAAAAGAAATAACAACCTACGTACCCTCCCCACCCACAAAATTTTTAAACCAACAAATCTCCTAAATAGCACATTAAAAAAAAAACACAAATTTATTAAGCAAAAAATAAAAAAATAACTAAAATAATAAATTTCACCAAAATTTCATTTTGCCTACCTCATAGTGAAGTCATCTTCATTGTCCACTCCCACTTACCTCCATCATCTCTCATGTAAGCTTGAAAGGTGGAAAATTTTCAAAAAAAATTCTTGAATACTTGTTCACATCGATAGCTAAATGAGCCTTATGCCATGTTGAATGCCTATTTATAGCCTTTCCCATGATTAACATTAATTAATCAATCAATGTTGATCCCATAAATCAACATTAATTTCTTGTAGATTGATGTTGATTATCTTATTTTATTGAAATTTATGCAATTATGGACCCTTTCACATGCTCCTAGTCTGGCTCCCAAGCCCCCTCTTATTTCTTTTGCCACAACTATCCCATTTTGATGTCATATTACCCTTTAAAATTGAGGATTTTGACCATTTGTCAGTTACCCAATCTCATTAAGGCATACCCCTTTTTTTGGCATCTTGCCATTGTAAGATACAAAGGGTATCTTTTCTCTCAAGAACATTCATCTATAGGTAACACATACACCATTATGCACACCAGATATGATGGTCTACCACTCCTATATTTTGTTCTCTTATTAGCCTTTTATTAAGCCTACCTATTTGAGCTCTAGCATTTTACTACTCGATTAGGTCTTTGAGGCATTAATACCTACATCACTTTTGATCCCATTAAGTGTAACCATCTACACTTATATTTGTCCATTTTTATCTTCCACTTGTCCATTTCCACTCATCCACATTTATTTTTACTGTCCATCTTTTTCAAACCCATCATCCATTCCATCTCACTTATTTGCACTTGATTTGAGGTAGGACACCTCCTCACAATAAAATTGGGGCATTACACACCTTATAGTTTTTGTCTCATAGCATATTATTGCATACCACTCCAAAAAAGGGTTAAATGTAGATGCTAGTTTTATACACCCTTGTGTATTAACATGGTACCTCATTGCATTTATCCTTTATCTCTTACATAATGGCCCCATTCATAATTATTTGAAATAATTACATTAACCTTACCCATTTACCTTTACCACATGATTTAATTAAGTTAATTACTATATTTAAATAGTAATTAACCCTATTTACTACCCCTAATCATAAAATCATAAAAACAAATAAAAAATAAAAACCCTCCCAACCTCCTAACAAACCCATCCCATGGTTTAAACAAATTAATAGCTTAGAAGTTGGTTAAACCTATAATTACCCCACAAACAACCCTTTTAAATGGCCTAAAGATCACTTCCACCTATTTTAGGCAAATCAACATTGATTCTTCATGATCACTGTTGATCATCCTGGAACAACATCGATCTATAAATATACAGCAAGCCTCCTCAGCTCGAGAGACACACACAATGCTTTTTGACTTCGAACCTCTATTGGATTTTTATTGGACCCTATGTATAGACATTGTCAACACCTTACCACCTTGTGGAACCTCTGTTCATGCAACTATCAAGTGATTTTGAAGATTTTTTAGCACAATTTTATAGTCTTCTTTATTTACATGTTTTCAAGCCATTCAAAGTTAGTATTTTATGTTAATTCATTCATATTTAAATATTATTATATTATACACCTTTGTGTCAACATTTAAATTTAGTTTTTATCATTTTATCAATTTTACAAGTCATTATTATCATTTATTTTCATAGGTTAGCATTTTACTCAGAATTGGCATCGATCCATGTGAATTGATGTTGATCTTGCAGGATCATCATTGATCCCTAATAAACTATTAAAATATCCTTGAATTCTATTTTCATAACTTTCATAGTCCTAAAAAACTATTAAATCTTGAATTTTCTTTTCTACAAATATGTCTTTCACATGTAGATGACTCTGCCTAGATTAGTGCATGATATTGTTAACATATTTGATCTCCCCATTATCTCACAACCTTTATTCATTAATCAAATCAAAATTTAATTTTAATTAGGTCTTTGTAATATGGTTTTCACATCTAATCAAGAAATCATTAATGAACAATTGGTTGTAATTCAAGAGGACATTGATATAATTTAGGATGATTACTTTGATCACATTAATCTTGTTATAGATTAGACATCTTTCTGGTTATCTATTTGCATCCTATCCTTATATATCTTTGTAATTTCATGTTTATTTATAAACTTGAGTGTTAAACATGGGATTACATCCACCTAAGGAAGAAAATCACTTCTTGGGATTGATTTCCTACCAAGCAGCCCATTCATCATTCTATTAATCAATTTTTTGTGAGTTAGTGTGATTTGCAAGTCATTCCTCCCCAGCCAAATAGGAGTTCCCAAAAGCTTGATCAATGGTATGCAACCAATTTCCATCTCTAGGTAATATTTAAAACCCTAAATTTACTTTGTTTTTAATAGCTAATTAGATCACATTGAAAAAGGCAAAAAAAACTAAAATAGGGGAGGTGTAGAAATCTTCATACTTGTACCTCATTACTTGTGTATGAGGATCAATTTGCTAAAGCATTTCTTTCATTATTTTCCACTCTTGAGAAAAAGATGGGTCCATGAGAGGATTCAAGGTTTGAGAGTGATTAGTATGAGGTCTAGAATGATCAAGGTTAGTCTTGCAGACATTTTTCCATGGAGAATAAGGTCTTTGATTTTGTGCTCAAAATTGTGAGGCTAGGAAGTTTATTTATTAGGTTAGTTGATATAACCATTATTCTAAGGTGGTTCATATCCTATTAGCCTTAATGTGATTGTTTTAGATTGGTTCTTATTGTTTTTATTCTTCAATCTCTTATTCATGACCCAAAAGGTTATCCTTTTGAGGCTCTTGTTTGGTATTGGTGTGATGATAGGAGTGTTGGGATGAGTGGATGGGTGGACTATGTATTACAAGAGGTTAGATAAAAGGTGGGGGGTAGTGTGTCCCCCATCCTAATGACTTGGGATAATATTTGGTCATGAATTTCATAAATATATTAATCAAATAGTGTCTTAACCTCATCACTATGTAGTAAGTCACTTATGAATTGGTCTTCCTCTCTAGGATTATGCATGTCACTATTTGTATGGCCATTATATTAGTTTTGATCATGTAGGTTCTCCAAGAATTCATTCTCTTGGTTATATCCTTTTCCCATTCTAAGAATTTGGTCATGGGTTTTCATAGGCATGAAAGATGATGGATGTGATGCAATAAAAGTGATTAGATGTGTTTTTAATGTAGGGTGATGAGAGAGAAGGTGACTTTGGATACTAATTTTATGTAAAAATCAAAACTAAGAGTGGTCATTTTGATATTATTTATATGTGACTTAGACTTAGATTGGGAAGATAATAATAATAATAATAAAATAACCAAATACTACCAAAATCCAAAAACCTATAAGGATTTAATCTAACAAAGAGACTAAGAAGATGAAGTGATGATTAGATGGGTGCAAGGTATGAATAGGTAGTGATGATGAAGTGATGGTTATAAGACCAAAACCCTCACAAGATTATGTTCACTGATAATGTTTAGTCAATAAGTGGTGATCAAAATAGAAAGTGGTGGGTGACCACTAAGGTTTGATTTCAAGACTAATGTTACATCCAAAGATGTGAATAGTGAATATGGAATGGGTGGTTTTTTAATTCTAAAATGGGATTTATCCTAGGTATATCTAGATATTTTATGTTAAAAAGTGGGATATGCTGACTTGGTTCACAAACAACATGAGCTTTAGCACAACACACAAACAACATGCTTAGTCACAAACCCTAATTTAATCGATTGAATGGATGTGTAACCCAACATCTGAACCACATAATAGCTTTATGGGTAAGGTTGTAGGCTGGTAACCTATTATGAAATTTACTGAACCCTATCAACCTCATGTGCACTTGATAGTCACTTAGGAACTAATCTTGACTCCAGTAGTATAATGCCTATTATAGCTAATAGGTCCTATGCTAGGTTTACATGAGGGTTTCTAAGGGAGTCCCTGAGATAAGTGAAGGTACATGGGGCTAAAATTTTTATAGGGTGTGATGTAATGACTAGTTCAAAGAATTAACACTTCCCCTTCATAGATGACCTATATGAGGTCAACCACTTAACCTAATGATAGTTATTCTTGATATTTATACTCCACTAGAACATAGAGTTTGGTTAAATATGTGGTGATGAAATCCATGACACCAAACCCTAATGACTAATCCCCTATGTAGGGATGAATTCCATATCATGTGCTATCCTAAACTTAATGGGCTAACACATAGGAAAGAAAGATTAATTTTCTTGATTAATTACCTATGTGAGAAAAATGAAAAGTGAACAATCAAGCCACACAAGACAATATATATACAAGCAAAAAGATATAACTATATAATTTAGGCACTCTACAAACACAAGGGTTAGAAAATAAAAGTTAGTACCTTTGCCTTGAAAGGTCCTGTAAGAAAAGGGTTAGTAGTCTAATTTCAAGCAAAACCACTGATTCCCTGCAAAACTACAAAAACATAGTCAGAGCAATGCAATATCACCTGTATTGACTAAAATACCATGAATTTTATGCAAATTTTATACTTACAAGTTATGATATTGTGTATAAGTAGATAATTCTAACTATTAACGATACATTCCCTAAAAAATTGTAGAAAGTTAGGCAAAATTGTGACTTTTATTACAAAATCACAAATTTAAAAGTAGTGATATTATAGAAAATAAATGCTTAAGACTTTTGTATTTTTAAACTAGGCTATGTTTGTAGTAGGGTTAATTGAAGACACACTACAAGCCTATATCAAAAACTTATTAAAAAGACACAAATATAGGTCTTTTGACCTTTTATGAATTAATACCAAAATGGGGAAAACTACTCAAAAATGCAAAACAAAAGGATATTTATCTATCAAAATGGTTCTTAGAATTGTGATTATCAGTTAAATTAGTTATGAAAAATAAACAATATCAAATAAATAGTATATTACAATATTTTTTATTTTTAGATATTATCATTGATATAAATATAGAACTATTGAATTTGAGAGTAGTGATCTTGAAAAAAATAACAAAAGGGATAAAGATGAATAGTTTTTTATTTCTCTTCAGGGAGTGTCTATTATCCTTTCCATGTTATCAGATAAAATATCACAAAGAAATTAGTAAAAAATATAGTGAGCAAGAATATCCTTACATTACTTAGATGTGGTGTAATTTTATATGAAAGGGGTTTGTAAAGGCTAGTTGATTTCCTATATACGGAGAGAAATCAATTAGACAACTTGAAGGTTTAGACATTAAAATGTTAGTTTAACATTTTTAAATGAAAACACAATAGCATGATTATCGACTACAATATCACTAGTTTTAGGACAAATCCATTATTCTCAAAATGGTGATATTGCATTTTGGCAAGCAGGCACTAAAAAAATGACTAGTCTTACTTCCCTACTCATAAAGAATGAAAACCACACTCTTGAAATATAGAAACAAGTGATATAAATCGATAGAAGTTGAAATAAACAAGCAAAAATTGGTTCTATTTATTTTAACATAGAAACCTAAAAAACTATAATTATGAAGATAATATCTCTAATTTGACTATAATATCATTATTCACGAAGTATTGGTATTGCCTAAGAGTGAAAACCTACCATAAAGACAAATCTTTAGTGGTTAAATTAATATTGCTTAAATACAATCAAAACTACTACTACAATATCGATATTTGTATGTCAATATCATTGATTGCTTGTACATGAAGTTTTAACCAATTCTAGAGCTTGTTCTTCATCCAGTCAATCCTAAAAGTCACCAAATCACTTTTAATAAGCACAAGAGGTTAGTTTAAATGGGTATCTCTTGTTTTGGTTGTCAATGTGTGATTGTATTTTGGATTATTCACAAAATTACTATATTTAGTATTAAAACCCAAGAACACAAACATCATCAAAGGAGGGGATAAAAGAACAATTATACAATTAAAATGACATTTTTATCATCATTTTGGACCTTAGAGATTCTCTCTAAGATATCCACACTGATTTGAATGCAAAATGGTTGGATTTTGGATTACTTGCATTTTATTTCCAAATGGATTCAATGGCCTTTTTTCTTGACAAGAGTATGTAAATACTTAAGTAATTATTGATAAGAAGAGTATAATGAAGGCTTATGGATATCTAAGTTATCTTGGTCATCGACCAAGCATTATTTATATAAGATGGTAGAGGATAATTTAGGGAATTTTTAAATTATTTAGAAACCTCTAGTTTTAGAGACTTCTATAACATTGGAGGAACTTCCCTAGTTCTAGAGGATTCTTGATTAGTTTAGGGATAATTGAGGTTTAGGTGGGATTTAATTAGGTTTAGGGTTCATAGGGGTGTATTAGAGGCTAGCATGGTAGGGTATCTAGTGGGTAGGTGAATAAAATGAATTTTAAATTGTCAAGTGGGCTAGTGGGTAGATTAGTAGCTATGAAAGTTATTTAGCAAGTTAATGGAGTGATTAATTGGTTTCAAGGGTATGGTAAGGTTCATGGGATGTAGAGAATTTTTAGTAGGAACTAGGATATTAGCTAATTGATTAGGAATACGGTTTAACGGCTTAAATTAATGGGATTAATAAGATTATTAGAGAGAAAATTAAGTGCATACACTTTCTCCTACTCCTTTTGTTAGTAGACTCATAAAGTCTATTAACAAGCATATTTGTTGCTTCCACAACATAGATAAGCATTCCTCCACCCAATTTCAAAATCTTTAAAAATATATAAACACTTTATTCCCTACCTTTCCTCATCCTAAAGACAAAGCTATACCTCCTCCCAAGTTTTTATTTGAGTATATTTCCAAATATGGAGAAGTATATTGTCTTTGACACTAGTGTGGTACCCTTCACACTGATCATTGTTACATCCTTAATCAACATCTTTATGATCACCTCATGACCATTATTTTTCCCATTGTTTTTCCTCCCATAGGTCACCCACATAACAAGGCTACCCATTATTCATGTGTGCCTCCCCCTTCTTCACATGTGGCTCCTGCTCCACCTATGGTTCCTTCTTCATAGTGGCTCCTGCATCACATGCATCTTCTCCCCCACCGATGGTTCCTTCTCTACTGATAGTGACATCTCCTTATCTTTAGTTACCATTACTATTCTATCATTTATTCCTCTTCTTGATTATTATATGCATGAAGGCCCTCATGAGCATGATCTTTTAGCTATACCTACATTATTTGTAGAGGAAATTTGATGAGAGGTCTTTGCACAACTTTCCCTGAGGATCGATGAGGCTCTTGCTATAGTTAAAGTCTAGCTTCATAGAGACATATCATATGTTATGCATAATATTTATGGATAAATTTATCAGTATTTTTGAACACATCATAGTGTTCCTTCACTTTCATATTTATTATGATTATTGGATTAAACTTGGCATCTAATTTTTATATCTTATATCATTTGAATCTGTGTCAAATTTTTCTTCACTTATCTTACTTGGATATTTATATTTCACATTATGTGTTGTATATGATTTCATTTCTTTCATATTATCTTATGATTTATTTTTATGCTTTACATGATTACATTCATTCATTTCTTTCTATGGATATATTTATCTTTTCTCATGATTGTTTGTACTTTAACTCTGCAACATGGATAATTATTATTCAGACATAGTTATACAAACCTTACTCCCCTTAGTAGTCCTTATTTACCATTGATTCATTATAAAAAAAGTCATCTCATTGTAATTATATCTTATTGATCCACTTTGGATCTCCCATTATTCCCTTATTTTCTTTCATGAACTAAGCATACACATGGTTAAAACATGAGATAACATACTAGTTTATATGTAAGCCTAAGTGTTTTAGTCAGTCATATCTTTGTGTACTTAGCTTCCTTTAGTCAAAGTATAAATATCATTCATATGTGTCACTTTTGTCTCTCATCTTTGTTATTCCAACTTTGTATGAAAGAAGAATATTAAAATCCATAAAAATTTAAAAGTCAAATCATTTAAATAAGAGGAAATGATATAAAAGGTAAAATAAAAATTTTAAAAGTCTAATTACAATAAAAGATGTGATTCAAAGCACATATACTTTTTCTAATCAAATCTCAAAATCCATAGTTGGCCTTGTGATAGATTCAAGGTCCATTAGGGTGTGGTAATCTAGTAGATTGGGAAAGGAGAATTAAAAAATATTTTAGTTGTACCTACATTCTCACATAAGTTACCAATATTCATAGTAGACCTACTCTTTAAAGGGTCATAAGTAATATGGAATATGTTGTGGGAAGGTAGTCCCATTTTAATCTTCATATTTAATACAACCAACATGAGTCGATCTTCATATCTCACTTATTTACATATAAAACTTTGTGCTTATTGTGAATGGGTATCCTTTGTATTTTGATTATCACTAGCCACTTAGTGTGTTTTCCAAGTCCTTAGTGTACCTCATGTTTTATAAGGTATTTTTATATATGACTACATATTTACTTTTAAATTACCACTTTTATTTATAACATTCCTAATATTTCCCGTTTAGAAATATTGTTTGTTAATTTATCTTCCCCTTAGGGATCCTATTTGTGAATTGCATTGTAAGACCATGGGTAGGACCAAGTATTTCTCAAAAATTACCACATTTTAAGCACATTTTAAACATCATTACTACATTTATTTCCACTTCATTAGTGTTCCCTTTTTGAGTTCCATTGTAAGACCATGGATAGGATCATGCCTTCTTCACAAAATAATCTAATAACTAAGTCACAATGAAATTACATGTGTCAAATTTGAGATAAGTAGTGATTGATTATGAGTTACAAATAATTTACATGATTCCCATGATATAGTATGTTTTATTCTTACTTCATTGACATATCACTTTTATCTTCTTATTTTATGATTTCATGTATGCTTACAACCATTTTTATTAAATTTTTGATACTTCCCAGCTTGAATTAGTGTGATCAATTTAATTTCATTTTTCCAATTTTGTTTCTCTTTTATACTTCCCAATGTGATTTAGTATGATTTATTGACTTAATTATTTTGTTTTTATACCATTTGGCTTTATGTCCCCTCCATCTTATTACATTATTTTTATACTTCCTAATGTGAAATAGTGTGATTTTACTTGTTTTAACTTGGGGAAAATATTTGTTATGGTTTAAAAACATTTTTTTATCTCTTTTTATCATATTTGGTTTATTATATTTAGTCATATTTTTTTATTTCACATTTATCATCATGAAATGATGTGTAGTACATTTGTTTTTTATTACTTATACTTTTCTAAGTCATTTTTTTTCTTTTTCTTTTTAATCAGGCATGTGTATCACATAATGCTAGAAAAGAAAACACTAAACATATGTTTTCCATAGCATATACAACATAAAGCTAAAATACATGTGTTAGAAAGAAATATATCCATGCATCAACATACCATACCAAGAATAACTCATGAGATCAAATCTAACTATCAAAATCAATATATATCATGTGTTTTATACAATATAAAGTAAAAAATACAAAATAGCTCTAGCAAAAATATATATCATGTGTTTTTGCTTTATACAAAAAATATAAAGTAAAAAATACAAAATCAATATAAGGTTGGGCTCCATCATGCCTATCCTATGGTTTAGCCACACTGCCCATAATGCCTAGGACTATCCCTTATGAATAGTAAATTATAACAAGGTAGTTCAAGATCTAAAATCTACTACCTATCTCTATATATTGGTCACCTAGGCCTACACCTATCTATTCTAGATAGTGGTAGCCATGTTTGTTTCTCTCTCTTGAGTCAAGGATTTCTAGGCCTATGCCTCTCCCTCTCCCACCCATTCTGGTGTCTAAAATCCATCCCCGCATGCTTTAACCACCTCATAATCTCCCACACTAGTCTAAATTAGCCTACCTGGGCTAGGGTAGATGGAACCACAAGATCATCTAACATGGTGGCATCATATAAGGATAACACCCTATCCAAAATGTCATGGTACACAACCATAACCAAATATCCCCATCCGATCTCCTCCATCATAAGATATATATATATATATATATATATATAACCAAAACCAAATATACATTAGATGACATATATATCTCAAAATCTATCTATCTAATATAATCAAATGTAATTAGTGTCATCTAACAAATACTAAATCAAAATTATAACATTTCTCACCAGTGTTTGTGTCACCAATCACCATCCTCCCTATCTTAGCTATCATCTCCTCACCATGATGGCTCTTTGGTCTCAAATTGGGTCTATCAGAGCTCTATTTTCATAGACTAATAAAAATAAAAAATTAATTCCTTTTCACCCTTTTTATATTTACTATTCAAAATTATTTACCTTTCCAATATTTACCACTAGATTTGTATCTTTATTATATCTTTATTTCTACAAGCTCTTTTTCTGAACCATAAATTTTTATAAAATACTAACATCATTGAGAATATTTTCACATATTATATGTATATGTTGCAAAAAAATTAATCTTTTTATCTTTTTTGCTAAGTTGTATAGGTTCACCTAATGTTCCATACATTAAACACCTTCACATTTCTCACATCTCCTTCTTAATCTAGAATACTACGATAACTAAAGATATGTGTTTTTTAATTCTATCTATTCATTTATCTTATTTTATCCTTAATTATATTTATTTGGCTTTAGTGTCCTGTGTTACTATGTTTTTTTACTAAATCACCATCCTGTGTTTCACCTAAGTGACATGTGATGAGCTTCAAGTGGGGAATATGTATACACATAATATTTTCAAACTTTATTAAATAATGATGCTTTATCTCTTATAGGAACCCATTGAGTCTTAATTTATTTGAGTGCATGCCTTAAGTGGTGGGCATACCATTGGTGCTTCCCAAGATTATTGTCCCTTTACTACAACTTTCACTAAAAACATTCCCCTAAGATTTTCCTCATATTTTTCATCCTCGCCTAGTCATGTTATGCTTTTGTTAGCCCTTACCTAGCCTAAAACCCTTTTTTATGGTTTAAAATACATTATCAACCCCATCAACTCTGCACTCTAATTGACAAAACTCATTTAGTGTCTAGGTAGCTTTGGCCTACATAGAACAAGACCTATCTATTTTTTATCAAATAATGATAAAGATTAGATTGGGTTGACCCTGTCAGATAAAATTATAGAAATGTTTAGGTTTAGATTCAACTATATATACACATTCATTCTACCATTTAAAAGTAAGTGAAGAAGAAGAGATATATACTGTGTATTTACTTATCCACCATTCTACTTAAAGATCATGTATTAGGGTTTCATACTTTCTTTGAAGATATGGATCTTATCCTATGGAGAAGTATTTTAGATGCATAGATAGGTTGTGTAACCTAAAGCTAATTTATATTTGTCATCCTTACATACCATAATAACCTCTTGTGAATCACCTTGGTCAAGGGGGAGATTGGGCCTCGATGGGTTCATCTTCAAAGATAAGTATTCCTAACTTTATTTTTCCTTTGTAAGAATATATAGATTTTCATTTATACTTATCTCCCCTGCATCTACATTTTTTATACATTGACATGATTATATATCTTCTATGCATGTTTACTTTTCATGTTTATTACCCCCACTTTGTACCACAAGCTTTGGTGAGCACTAGATTAAATTTTACTTTGCTTTTGTCATTTACTTTTGTGAATATGAAAACATAGGACTTAGTTAAGGTTATTGCATAGTTTTTCTTGATTGGAGGCTTTATAACCCTCCATAATGATTTTATTATGGTAATATATCCCTTTCATAGGTCTAGTGGATCCATCTTGATCATGACTTTGAATATCTAATGTATTAACAATTGAAAGTGTAAGTAGGATTTATCTTCTCTAAGTTAGGATTGATTAATAGATCAGTTAGATTTCCCTTTGTATATAAAAATCACACCATTTCATGGAGCCATTTTAATCCAAATTTGATGCCACCACTATGAGACAAGATATGATCATGTTTAAGGTGAGTTCAAACATCAAGAAGAAACTTGAGGTGAGTCTTGGGTCACTAGATGAGTATGTTTTCATTAGAAGCATGTTTATTATTGATAACTCACTTAAGAGTATGCCAAAGGAGTTATCAAGTAAGAGGTATATTTAATCAAAAATCATTTTCAAGAAGCATATTGCTCTACATCATTGTCCATCTCATGGAGGATATGTTTGAAAAAAAATTCCTTTTGATCTAGTAGGAAGATGTCTTAATGTTAGTTGTATATAGTAGTGTTGCTTATGTTTTACTTTCCCTAAGTGCTTTGTGGCATAAGTGTGTGTGTATTGATTTAGTGTTTTGTTCTTTATTTATTATGTGTGTTGGAGTTATTTTAGTTGTCTTTATTATTTCAAGGCATTTACAATTAGGTCCAAGGTCTAATCAGGTCTGAAGTTGAGTAATGTGTGACTCCATAGTGCAAGGAATGGACAAGGCAACTAGTCTAAGGTGCATAACATGCACGCGATCCCAAAAAGTTACCAAATATGTTGGCCAAAATTTTCCACCATGGGTGATCATAATTCAAAGCTTTTTTCCAATCTTGTCTAACCTTGTTAGTGATCTCTTGATAATTATGATCTTGGTCAAACTTGGTCATAAAAAGGATGTCTTGTCAAGTGCTTGTCATCTTAAAGCCTCTTGAATGGTATATAAGAGTGATAAACACCTTTTTTTTTCACTTACCCATTCATTAAGGTCTTGTTTATGTTTTTGGAAAGATTAAGGTAAATTTGGAGAAATTAAGATAATGGGGGTTATGGTCTTCTGCTTGTTTCTAGCTTTTCCTTATGTAAGACTTCATTGTCAAAAGTCATGAAGGTATAGGTCAATCCAAGTACAACTTGATAGATTTTAAATGTAATATATCAAATTATTAAATGGGTCTTAGGAATATTTAGTTTGTATTAATTTATATCAACCCTCTCAAAAGCATTTTATACATTGTCAATTCATTATAAGGCTTGTTAAGTGGCTCAAAGTCAAAAATGAGAATTTTTACAGATAAAGGACACTTTTAAAATTATATTAAACATGGGAGATGGAAAAACATGGTAAAAAAGATCAATTGGGAATTTATAATATAGGTTTTAGTTTCATCCATTCATAAAGAGGAAGTTTCAATAAGGTGTAGACACTAAAAATCTGCTCATGCAATTTCAAATGTCAGAAACCCTTGGACCCCCTCTAGACTATTTACCCATAGCTAAAGCCATTTTTATCCATTTAACATAGATGGCTTGAACTAGCCATTTTTACCTATTTTGACCTCTTAGCCTTGACTATCAATTATCAGGCTAACCATCAATAGTTAGCCTAACCATCAATGGTCAAGCTCCATTGAATGGAACATAACATATGAATCACCATGAAAACTATCACTCAGTCTATCTAAATGTAAGTCATCCAAATCATTTTATGATGCATTACATGGATGAGTTATAATTAGAATCCCTAGTTATATTCCCACTTTAGCCTCTTTCCCTTACCTATAAGAAGAGGAGAGCTACAATGGAAAATCCATCTACAATTATTATCAAGAGCTCTAGTATCTAGAATCTCTTTTTTGGGTTAATCATCATTAAGTACTTCAGCAATCCAACAAGCCCAAATTTCCATCACCACTCCAAGCATTATCACCCTATCATAATTATGATCAATTTCTACATCAATAAATCCACCTCAACTATCCATCCAATCCACCTTCTTGGTAAGACATTCATCTATTTTCCATATTTATTTATCATATTTCCACTTTGAAATTATTAAATACCTCACAACCTCTACAAAATACCTAGAATATTAGCCTTAATTCACCTACAAGAAACAACTAATGGCTATCCAACTGTCAATGATTAGCCCAACCATCGATGGTTACCTAACCATTGATGGTTACCCTTAATCATTGATGGTCATCTTAATTGTTAATATTTCACTATCATACCTAAAACCAATAATCTTCCTTTTACCACCTACACCCTATCGGACCCTCTTTTCTATGATTTTGCTTAAACATAGGCTTTTTCCTGATTTTATGAACCATACCTCATCTTGTTAGTACAAACACTAATAAACCTATCACTAATTAGATCATTTATAACACATCTCTTTATTAGGCAACTCTTGTTATTAGTTTTAGTACCTTTTGATTATTAACACAATTACTTTCTTTCTATTTTATCAACTTAATTGTTTTAAAATGATGGATTGATATCCCTTAAAGAAACTCACACTTCCAATATCTAGCCGCAACTAGGTAATCCACCTAGATATTTATCTAACCAGTAAATTTGCTTTAGTGCTTTCTTATTTGTAGGTCTTCCTCCCAAGCTAAAGAAGATCTCTTCATAATATTTTGATCCAATGCATGCACTTTTATCAATATTTATACCACAACCCATATTTCTAGTTTTATTACCTTATTTTGAATAATAAAAAAATTTGAGTAAAGCATTCTGGCATACCCAGTGGGACATAAAGTCCTTACTCATGTTTTCTTTACATTTGTATGCTCCTCTCTATTTATGCTCATAATCAAAACTAAAATTTATTTTGGGATTAAAATCAACTGCATCCATTTCTTGCTTTTAACAATAGTTCACTTTGAATTAAATCATAGTAATCTTATCATATCACCACTTTTGTTTCACACACTAGCCAAACAACTTTCATCAATCAAAAATTAAAATAATTTGAGACAAGGCCTAACTGGGATTTTATCACCTAGTGGTCACCTTACCCATTCCCAAAAATCCTACTTGGAGGTCATTACTAAGAGAAGAACCAACTTAGCCCTCTAGTTGAGTATAAACTCTAGATATCAATATATATTGGATAAGCACTTGAAAACCTTATCACTATGGGACTATGAAGTGAGGGGGTGGGCCCCAATACCAATCCATATATTGATTCCAATATAGATTCTTTTGAGCACCTAAATAATCTAAAACCAGCCATAGAATGCTTCTATAATACCTCATCTACAAGACAACTTTTATCACACCTTCTCATAAACTAAGGCATAAGCCAAAAGTGAGATTAAAACTAACCTCTAGGCTTGACATACTTCATAGTGTGTGTCTTGAATGACTTGATCATTTTATTGTCTTTTTATTATTTGAGTGATGAGATTGTTCTTATTTTCTCTCCCCTTTCTTTGTATGGTTCTCATTCATTAGTATCAAAGAGACCTAGTAGAACAAAACCCATCACCTAAATCAGCATATTATACCACCTCGTCTATGGAGTACATATTCGAGGTAGAAGATTTATGCCATCCATTAGGAATCCCTACTTTCCCTCAGGTATTTCCCAAAGGAGATATAGATTTTACAACCTTTTTAGACAAAAATCTAGTGGCCCTTCAACACTATCTTAACACCACTTCTCACCATATTCTGGTTTCAAATCTACCATAGATCCTCCTTATGGCATGCCATCCCATGTTATGTATGGTATCCCTATTTTTTTGGTCACCACCCAACCTTTGATCACCTAGGCATCTTCATCTACTAACCCCTTTGATGCTATGGCTAAGAACCAACCTATCTAACCAATCATTACCCTTACACCTTCCACCCATACTAATGACTCCTCTACCTTGGGGATAACCTAAATGTTAACCCATCATGTCCCCCTTTTATTTAGGTCACCCACCACTGGCATTTCCAACCTCCCATCTATCAAACCTAGCCCATTAGTTAATAACTCTTTACCAAGATTAGGGGCACCTATCCCTTTTACTTCACCACCCATTAGCATGAAGGTCACTACCCCCTATTGTCACCATCCTAACTACCATCGACACCTAATCCATAGGTACTTATCATTAGTTACCCATTTCACCCAACCTATGATACATCCCTAACCCATAAGGGTATATACCCACTACCCAATCACCATCATCCACCTACCCTACCCAACCTCTAGCATCCACATTCCAATATGTGGTAGCCTCTCCACCACCAAGAAATTACTAATATGTTTCCCAAATTCAACCAAAATATCAACCTTATAATCCTTTTGGTGCACCACCTCAAACTAACCTAATGAAAATACTCATGGAAAAAATGACCAACCTTAAGTCATCCATTTTAGGAGCTCATAACATCCTATCCTATGATTGTATTTTTAATGAACCTATTCATCCTTTTGTTCTTATCAAACCCTACCCTCCTCAATGAGAGCTTCCAAAATTTATTGAATTTCAAAGCAAGGAAGACCCCTAACAATAAATTAGAACTTTTAGGCATTTATGCTACATGATCAATTCCGATGATGCCCTTCTCCTTTGAACCTTCCCATGTCTTTATTTGGTCTAGCACTTGACTGGTATAATGCCCTTACCAAGCATTCCATCTTTTTTTTCACCCAACTAGCACAAGTATTCTTGGATCACTTTTCCATTAACATTTCCAAGAAAGTATCTATCATATACCTCTATTCTATCAAATAATTTGATGATGAGTCCATTGCTGATTTTGGCACCCATTGGAGAAGCTTAATTAATCAACTTTTATTTTCCTTGCCTCAACCTGAACTTATAGAAATTTTCACTCGATCTTTCACCAAGCATATATATTATACACTGTATATTCAAATCTTTAGGACCTTTGATGAGGATTTTACCATGACATGTAAACTATAAAACTAGGCCATAAATGAGGGTAAATTAAAGCTATAAAACAAGAACTCTACCTTTAAGACCAACAAGACCTCTTCCTCCAAACTAGGCAACCAAGCCAATACCAAATTTGAGACCAGGGAAATTGGGAATGCCATCATCCTTAAAATTGCCCCTCCACCCAATGTCAACCAAGAAAATTCTCCCATTACCTCTAATCTAAATGTAAGAAACCCAAACCAAAAAACAACAAAAAGTCACTGCACTTGGAGAATCTTCAACCTCAGTTATAGAGAAGCTACTAAAAGTTAACCTTGTACAACTTCCACCTATCAAACCTCCCTAACAATTTTATTCTTCTCGTCTAACACCTACTTGGTATAATGAGAATGATCTCTATACTTTTCATTGGGTAATTAGACATGATGCCAACTGATGTAATACTTTCAAGAATATTATTTAGAGTCCTATTAACAAAGGGTAACTCATGTTGGATAATCCCAATGCCTCTCAAAATCAAGCTCTTGACATCTTCAAGAAACCTTTTCTAAACCATGCCCCTGTCAAATCTAAGGACACATAGGCTGAATGCTCTCATAATGTCCACATGGTTTGAAATACACCTACTTATGAGTACCTGATCAACTAATCTACCCATTCTCCCCCACTTCACTTATTGAGGTCATGCAGTCACCTTACCCTCTTTTGGATAACCAAACCAAAGAATTTCCTTTCTCCCTAGCTACCCTCATATAATTTTTGGAATCATCACATACTACTTCAACTTATACATCTAGGCAAATCAACATTCTTGATTTTCTACCTCTACCAACTACCCAACAAACCACTAATCCTATGGATATTATCCTAAAATGAGGAGAATTCTTAACCATGCCTCCTATGGATGAGCCATTTATCTCATCCTTTCTTCCCTCACCTCAATAGATCAACCAAGTTGTCAAGCATCCCACCCAACCTACAATTTTATCTATTGCATCCACTACCCATGGATCAAGGCCAATACACAAACCTTTTTCCACATTAGTATAAAAATTAGAATTCACCTTAAAACTAGGCATGGATTGAGCCACTTTCTAGAAATAGTTAGGGATTCCCTCTATCAACAAACTTCAACTATCTACTAAACCTCTAACCAACTAATCCATCATCTCTCCACCACATCTTAAACCAATCCAAACCTCCAACAACCCCTCAGCTTCTTAGTCAACCAAAAAAGCCACCTTCTTACCAATAAAACTTTTCAAAACTCTTGGTACCTTCCCTACTTGGATTTTGGTTCACCCATCTTTGAAAGTAGACTAACTTCACCCAAGCCTATACCTAAATCTTGACCCACACTAACCAAAAGGATGAAAGCATTAAAAGAACACATCACTAAGCCTCTACCTCCCTCTACAGTTCCCTCTATCTTAGGGCCCCACCCTTCCACTTTGACAAAAAAGAAACCCCTTTCAACATATGTCACCCACTACCATTGATTACAACAACACATTTATTATCCAATTAGAACACCAAATTTGGCCACCTCAACCACCAATATACCTAGGCCAAAACCATCTACCTAAGCCATCTTACCAATTCATCTCTCACCCAACCTATTACCACCAACACACCCATCTTAAAAATAAAACATGGGAGCCCAAAACCTTCCTTACCTTTAAAAAATTCCTATAAAACCATTCTTTAAAGGTTAATATAGACCTCTTACATCATATTACCTCCCATCAAACCTTTTGATCTTTTTGGTTTGAAGACAACCTAGTATAATGACCATCAAATTTATTCCTATCATAAGACACTTGGGCATGATGTGAAGAATTACAAAGATCTCTAGGCCATTATCCACCAACTCTATGATGAGGATGATCTTTTGGTATATTACCTTATATCTATTCCTCCACCATTACACCCAACAACTAGCCACCCACACATTCTTAATCCCCCACTCTCACCTCAGAGTGATGGAGAATCTACCCAACCCCCCATCTCACCTTCCCCCTTTATCCTTACCATTAATGTGGTCACATGATCACAACAAAAGGATAAAGGGAAGTCCAAAGCATCCATTCCATGGACATACCCACCAACTCACCCTATACCCAACTAGACCCAAAACTCCATGTTTGCAGCTAAGCCTAAATTTACTACCTTAGGCACATCAAAGGTTAACCCCTCTAAATCCATCAAGAAGGTCATATTTAAACAACTCCACCTAACCCCTACTAAAATGAGCCTCTATGATCTCATTTTCACCTCACCCCATCATCTTCAACCCATGATCAAGGCTATGCAATTCATTACAGTTAGACTAGGGGATTCCCAATCCATAGAAGCCTTCATTGGTACTCTCCAAATCTCCACCCTTATTACCTTGAAGTACTTAGAGATAACTTCTATCCACCTCAAAGACCTAGATCCACCTCTTTTTATTACATCCCACATCAACTAAAGCTACATCAAATAGGTTATGATCGATGGGGGAGCTAGTATCTACATCATCTCTTCCCATGCCTATGAGTAACTTAAGCTAATGGATAATGTCATGTCTAAAACTTTAACCATCCTTTGATCTTTTAATGACACTATGACCACTACCTTGGGAACCATCATCCTCCAAATTTGGCTAGGACCTCGCATGCTCCCAAAACTCTTCTATATAGTCAAAGCTAAATTTTAGTATAATTTTTTACTTGGGAGACCTTGGATTCATGCCATGGGATGTGTATCTTCTACCCTCTATTGTTACATAAATTTTAAACATGAAGGTCAAGTTTTTATCATACAAGCTGACCCTAGCTCTTTTATAGCATGTAATATGACCTGCCAACCTAATGACATTCTTCTACCTCTATCCAAAGCACTACAAACAACCACCATCAAACCCTCACCCATGAAAGTTAAAGTTATTACTTCTTCCCCTTCTACTGAGGCCTCTACCATCTTATCTATTCCTATAGAATAGATACCCATAAATGATCCTTTATAACCAAACTTCTAATACCTCACCCTTAGATAATACCATATCCTCACCTTTGATGCCCTCCTTACTCCCCAAGAATATGGAAAACTCAACCACCAATCAGGTTATGACCCCAATATTAGAGACATTACCCCCTTGGGGCATATAAGATATCAAATCCACTTTATCTATGGGGTAATTAACAATCCACTTAACACTACCATCAATCCTTCTCCACCTCAACCATTCACCTCCACCTTCTCTTATTTGGATAACCCTGATTTCACCAATCTATACCTTAACAAGTGTGCCTAGAAAGGATATAGTTTAGGATGATATGAGCATGTCCCACACACATTGAACTCAATTGAGACCTAAAAAACTCATGAGAATCATGGTCTCAACTTCATTTTACCCAATAAGAAGAAGGCTAAACAAACTACCTCTACCATTGTCAAAGAAGAAACCCCTTCCTCACAAACACCCCGTCTACCTGTGGGTGAGGATGAAGACATCATCCCACCAAATTTTTTTTCATCAACATGATTACCCTTGGCCCCCTAACTTATCAAAAGGAAGGGACATCCATATATATCCCTTTGACCTATCCTGAACTCATGGGAGAAGACTCTCCTACCATTAGCACTGTTTAGTGTCAAGATGATGATGCTATTCTCACCTACTTTGGTGTACCATATTCCTCCATCCATAAATCTTTACCTCAAAAAAACCTCAACCATGTTGAATTAATCTACCATAAACATTGACATAGGCACTATGGATAACCCCCACATCATCAAATTTGGCCAAACTCTCACCTCTGAGGAAGTATAAGACTTCTCTACCTTCCTCCAAGACCATAATAGTGCATTAGCCTAGTCATATGATGATATGTTTGGTATTGACCCAACCATTACCACCCATAACATTGTAACCAATCATGATGGCAAACTTATCAAATAGAAACTTCATTGAATGCACCCTCATATAGCCCTCCTTGTCAAAGAAGAGCTTTAATGCCTCCTCTCTATTAACTTTATTCAACCCATTAATTATCCCCAATGGGTTTCAAACATCATACCTATCACTAAGGCCATAGGGGGACTATGTATCTATGTGCACTTTCATGACCTCAACCTCACCTACCTAAAGGATGACTTTCCTCTACCTAGCATTGACTAACTCATTGATCTTATAATGGGCCATGATATTCCATACCTCATGGATGGATTCTCAATTTATAATCATATTTTGATTGGCCCTGAAGATCAACAAAAACTTTCCTTTATTACCCCATTGGGGACTTTCTATTACAGATTCATGTCCTTCAATATTAAGAATACTAGCACCACCTACCAACGTGGCATAACCTATATTTTCCATGACCTTATCTATATAATTGTCAAAGGCTATGTGGATGACCTTCTTAAGAAGTCCAAGTTTCACAAAGACCATTTAGTTTTTCTCAATATTATCTTTGAGTAACTTATCCATTATCATATCTGCTTCAATCCCAAGAAATGTCTTTTTTGGGTCTTGTCAGGCAAACTTCTTAGTTTCATCATTTCCCTTCAAGGAATTGAATTTGATCCATCCAAAATCAAAGCCATCCTTGAGATGCTACCTCTAACCAATCTTAAATAACTCAGCTTGTAGGGGGAACTTTAATCCATTCATCACTTCATCTCATAGCTTTCTGATTAGTGTCAGTGCTTACACCACCTCTTGAAAAAGGGCATCTCTTTCAAGTGGAATATTGATTGTCAAAAGGCCTTTGATACACTCAAACAATACATGTTATCTTCACCTATCCTCACACCTCCTAAGGATGACCAACCTTTCTACCTCTATATCTCTACTATAGACCACTCCCTAGGAGCAGTGCTTGCCCATCAAGATGAATAACACAAAGATAAATCCATCTATTAAATTAGTTCTACACTTGTCATAATGAGATGTAGTACTCACATACTGAGAAATTATGTTTGGCCCTAGTCTTCATGGCCACCAAACTTTACCACTACCTTCTTAACCACAAAACTTTTATCATAACCAATGCCAACTCCCTCAAATACATGCACTCCAAACCATACCAAAACTAGTGTATGGCTAAGTGGATCAATGCTTACCAACATGCTTACCAAAATGGTCAATGCCTCAGGTTAGGATTGACACTTGCACATCCTCTTTGCCCTATGAGCATATCATATTAGCATTTGAACCTCCACTGGTGCTACACCTTTTTATCTCATCTTTGGAGTTGAGGCCATCTTACCTCTTGAAATCCAAATACCTTCTCTTCACATATCTTTGTGTGACCTCATTTTAGAAGATGATTATCATCAAGAATGTTTAGCCTAACTTGATCTAATTGGCAAACGTCATTTAGCCACTATTTCACATCTTTGTGTCTATCAAGAGTGAATTAAGTGAGCATATAACAAACACCTAAAAGTGTAAGAATTTAATATTAAATATCTTATCCTTAAAGAAAATTAACATGCCATCAACATGGAAAAAAGAAAATGGGGAAAATTTGCTTTTAATTGGCTTGGACCCTACATCATAACTCATAAGTATGGATTAGGAGCTTACCAATTATCCTCTCTCAAAGGAAACCTAAAAATTGAGAATCTCAATGCTTTGCATCTGCATCCTTTTTATTTTTAAAAGAATGTTTGAGATCACCATTTATCTAACTTAAGCTCATCCCTTGCACACCATATTTCATTTTCCTCTTTTGGGGAAACTAACTAAAATTGAATCATGTGATTATCCATCACAAGCATATCCTAATCTTGAACTTTGGGTACCATATTTCTACCCAAGGCATGATTCTCATAATACTTCCCCTCTCTTTGAGAAGGCATTCATATGGTTGTTGTCACCTATATCCTTTTCAACTACTAAAATTTTATGTTAACTTAGTTTTTCCTTCATAAAGGTCATCCATTTAGATTACATATACAAGTCTATGTTAAACATAATAAATCAAAGGCAAGAGCAATAACAAAAGTCAAAAAAAAATCATGGGTCACCCTTAGCATCTGAAGACTACTCCCTTAAAGGAGAGTTATTAAAAATCATCTGAAATTTAAAAAAGGTAAGGTGGACTACTCCCTAGAAGAATAGCTATCAAAACATTTGAAACATAAACTTAGACCACTCCCTTGAATGATGGTTAAGAAAAATATTTGTCAAATGCTAGCAATTTTTGGAATCTTCTTACATTGATCAACTTCCTTAACCTAAAGCAAAAGTAAAATAGAAAAAGACCCTCAATCAAAATTAATAGAATTTTTAAAACTATAATCAGCTCTCATATCAATAATAATCTTGGAAAAATCCATAATTGACTCTCCTTAGTAGACTTCTCGCATTGAACAGTCTACACTTTTTATATAAACATAGACTTGTCTATACTTCCTCTTTGGGAAGCCTAAAAAAAGGCATATTATTCTTAATAAATAGTTCTAGCTACACCCTTTCTCCCTACACATATCACATATGCATGGGACTATGATCTTACTTGACACATCCTAATCAAGATACCTCATAATCAATATTAAGCATGCTAAAATGAAGCACTTGAAAGGATTATCTTCAATAAGCTAAAATACAACTTTGGGTTTCATTTCAGTCCTTACCAATAAAAAGGCATTGTGTTCCTTATTCATGGTTGTTCCCCTCATTATTCTTCTTAGTCTCCTATACATATAGTTTTTCATTCATTTGTTTCATGTAAATTTTCACTTAAGTTCTAAAGAAAGAGAGATTTGTCATATATCATCAACACATCCATAGTACTAAAAAGACATTATCATATCCATCAATATCATATCAACATCATGACATATATAAATAACAAAGCAATTGTAGACACTAAAATTATGTTACATACATGCATAACTCCCTTTGATGAACCCCACTTTGAGCCCCTTTTAATAATTAGCCTTCCTAACCCATGCTTTTACCCCTCACAAATTTAATTAATTTAAAATATTTAATTAAGTTAATTAAAAACTACTTATGCCACCTTCCCTAGCCACCTCATCTTAAGACTAATTCTTACCCTTTGAGTCACCTCAAGACTTAGTCCCCTAATACTAACTAACCATGACTTGTTCTCACCCCAAAAATAAATTCCTACGTATGTCCTTAAACTCACATTTCTACCATTTCCTAATAGATACCACACTTGACACAAGAAAAAATAGAAAAAGGCTAAAAATAGCCCTTTTACCTATTCTCATGATATCGACATCAATCAACCCATAGCTAACATCGGTGGGATCACTGACATTGATTACTTAAGACAAATTCCAAACTAATGTTCAGGTTAGTAAAAATTATAAAAACTCAATTATTCACATACACACTTTGGCATTCAATTTTCTACATTTAGGCTTACCATTACTCTACACAAGTTAGTCCAAATTAGGAATTGATATCTACATAGATCTTGGATTCTTCTGAACTTAAAACACATTCTTATCTTTCTATTAACCCATTACTTTAACATGCCTCTTCAGAGCCATCTATTTTTCACCCATGGTTCATCCATTTCATCAGCTAAATATATCTCCATGTTTTGGTAATTCTATTAAACAATCATTTTATAATTACTTTATATTATACTATTTATCATTTTACAAATGTCCTCACTCTCCCTATGGAGGAGTTGTAAAACTCCACCTATTTTCCTCTGCTTCAAACATACCAACCTTATATCTAGACTCACTTTAGTCTTACACACTCCCTTATGACTCTTCCCAACCTCATAAACCTGACCAAAATCCACATCCCAACTCAGAAAAGTCTCTTGCAACCCCCTAAGAACCTACTACCCCTACTCACATCAGTCATATAACTGATATTGGCCATATCTCCTTACCAACATCGATATCCTAATCAACGTTGGAAAATATGTATTTCCATTAACCTCAGTCATATAACTAATATTGGCCATATCTCCTTACCAACATTGATATCCTAATCGACGTTGGCAACTATGTATTTCCACTAACCTCCCTAAGCCTACCCTAACAACCTATAAAAACATCAACAACTCACATTACCTATACTGTATCACTCTCTACTATACTCAGACTGAAAGAATGATATGAATATCTCTCTCTCACTCTTTCTTTCATTTTGTTATTCATTACCAATTTTATTTAAAAAAGTGGACTATCATCCCTAAGGAAGTTTGACACTTCTAGGAACAAGCTCATAGCTTGACAACCCACTCATATATCTGCCAACAAATATTTTAGTGGTAGTACTTTCTTATTCATAGGTAGTCCTCCCTAACCAAAGAGGGGTGCTCAACATTGTCTAGATACAGTGCACAACCAATCTAGATTCTCTCTAATCTCTAATCCCTACCCTTCATCTCTGTTTCTCCTTAAACATCAAATAAATTTAAAATTTAGTTAAACATTTCTATCATGCTCGGTGGGACCCTAGAGTTTTCCTTGGGTTCATTGCTTATTATAAGCTTTCATATAGGTGCATTATAGTGAAAATTTCATTCCTTGCACTTTTTCCTTCTCTTTTCCATCAAAATGAAATATTTAACATTTTATTTTCTATTTAAAACCAATAAATTAGAATTTCTTCTTCCTTGCCACTCTTCTCTTCCTTTTGCCTCTAAAAGAAACTTATCATTTTTCATACAAGTTAAAAAATATCTTCTTTATTTATTTATTGCATGCACATTAGGATATTAAAATTCATTCTCTTCTCCCATTTCATCATTATTTTCATTTAAATCAAAACACTTCAGATTTGGGTTTAAAATTTACTGCACTTCATTATTTGCTTGCTACATATTAGCTCACCTAGTTAATTACAAGCATTATGAATGAATTGTAGTACACTCATGTTACAAAAATAGATCAAACTCATTAAAAAAAAACATCTAAACTCACCTAAGACAAGGCCCATCATGATTTCATCACCTGGTGGATCACCTTACCCTACTCGATTATCTTACTTGGATTTCACCACCAAGGGGAGAACCCACTCTGCTCTCTAGTAGAGTATAAACTCTAGGCAAAAGGTATATTTTTGCTAAGCAACCTAGCTTGGCTTCAGATCCATGAAGTGTGGGGATAAATATCTTATAACAAGCCATGTGCTTGGTTCCACATATATTTCTTCTTGAGCACTAAAACTAACCTAAAACCAGCTCTAGATTGCTTTCTAGTACCTTCAGTAACTAAATTATCTTCTCACTATCTGATGAAGGCATAAGCTAACATGAGACTAAAATTAATCTCTATGAGTTAATAATTAGTTGATGTATGTTTATTTTATAATTTTATATTGCCTTTTGTATTTTGGAGTTGGTAAGGATGTTTTTCCATTTATTTACAAAATCAACATCATTTATAATACTTAGGATATATAACATGTTATATCAAGTTTTTTGAGTGTTCATTCTCCTTATATAGACCTATTACACCCTTTTTTTACCTATATTCTACCTTTAGGTTTATAAGACATTATATTTTCCATCTCCCAAGATATCATAGTGATCAACATCAGTTAATCCGACCGATGTCGATAGACTTAACTACCAACATTAGTCAAGTGACCGACGACGATGACTATGTAATTTTAGTTTGATCAAAACAACAAGCTAAAACAACCTACTTACCTACACCTAAACTTAATTTTTCCTTATTTTATCACTAATATAGAGTATTAAGACTATTTATACTTCTTCTTGTATGGTATTGATGTGAGCCCAAGTGAAAATTCTTCCCAATTACGTAAGTTGGCAACCACTTCCACCTTCCTCTCTTGTTGTTGATTCTATCATAGAGCATACTTTAGATATATATCATACTCCTAGCCCAAACCAAATTCCCATTGTGCCTGAAGGAGATCAAGATGTTGTTAAATTTTTTGATGACAATGTGGTAGCCCTTCAACATTACCTTGTCATGAGTTGAACCCATCATTATTTGGGTGACCCACTATATGATATGTTGACTTCTCTGATGGAGACAACTTTAGTTTCAATTGTCTTCATGATTTTCCCCATGGTTACTCAAACCATCACTTTGACAAGTAACCTAACCATAAATAATGTCCAAATTTTAGCATCATCAACTGCCTAATCCCACCTAAACCGTAGCGTGACTTCTCTGCCTTCACAACCACAAGTAGTTTAGTCAACTAACCTCATTTCAAAATATGGTGGTACCTATCCCATCTACTCTCATACCTATAAATACCTTAGTTATGATTCACCTTTCACCCATTATAACCATGCCAACAACACAACTTACAATAACAACATCCAACCATATCATAGCCTCTAACCCAATGGGACAAGCCCCTTTTGTTTCCATCTCGAGCCCATGACTCATTATCCCTATGTTGTGTCAACAAAACCAAAGAAACCTATGTCATATGATCAATCTACTTGTTATCAAGTTCATTATAACTTAGGGGTATCTCCCAAACCAATCCCCCTCTAGATCTTATTAAGATGTTGATGGACAAGATGTCTAATCTAGAGACATTTGTATTAGGTTCAAAGAATGTGTTATCTTATGATCATATATAAAATGAGCCCATCCATCCTTATATGCCTATTCTCTCTTATCCAATCCAATGGTAACTCCCAAAATTTACTCATTTCTAGAGTAAAGAGGACCCAAAATAACATTTGTGAGCATTTAGACATGCTTGTTATTTAATAGGGCATGATGATGCATTATTACTTTGAACTTTCCCTATGTCTCTTTTGGGTGCTATCTTGGATTAGTAAAGCACTATAACTCAACACTCCCTTTTCTCATTTACCTAACTCATAAAAATATTCCTAGACCATTTCTCTATTAACATTTCTATTACAAACCTTTATTCTATTAGATAATTTGATGATGAGTCTATCATAGATTTTGTCGCTCACTAGAGAGGCTTAATCAATCAACTCTCCTTCTCTTTACCCCAACCTGAGCTCATTGAGCTCTTCTTGAGGGCATGTACTACGCAAATTCCATCTATAATCTAAGTACAAACTTTCCACACATTTGATGAAGCCTTTACAATGGCATAGAAATTCAAGATTTGAGCTATAAACGAAGACAGAGTCAAGTTGTGCAATAAGAGTGCCAATTCTAAATTGAATGACTCCTCTTCTTCTAAAAATTCTCCTTCTAACCAAAAATCTAAAGGATCCACCAATGTAATCATCATTAAATTAGCTTCCTCCACAATCACAAACCAACCTAATTCCTTGACTTCCTAAAATATGACTAATAAATTCCAATAATAGTATGAACAAAGACAATACACTCCCATTAGAGATTCATATACTTCCATCCCATCCTATTCCAAATTGGTATAAGGAGGATTAGTTTTGTAGCTACCATCAAGTCAAAGGCCATAATTCTAATAACTATAAAACATTCAAGAACATTGTTCAAGACGTGTTTGATAGGGGTGATCTCATCTTGGATAACCCTAATATGCTTGCTAATAAAAATATGGATGTGTTCAAATAGCATTTTCCTAACCATTCACCCAATGAAAATATTGTTTAGACCATGACTAATAACTCATGTGATCATAATGTCTATAAGGTTAATATAGTCTTTCCTTTACCTCCAGTCCAACCTCTCCCACAATAGGAGGCACCCATCTTACCTACTCCCCCAAAATTGGTGGAATTTGTTTTCCCATTCTTCCTCCTCAAGTAGAAGATCCTAATTCACCCATTCCACTCCCACATGAGGAAGAGCCTCCTTTACCATTCCTTTTTCCACAAGAGGAGCTTGTATTGCTAGTTATATTTTCACCAATATTACCTATCCTCTTAAAAATTGAGGACCATGCCTTACCCATTATATAACTACATGTTGAGGGGAACATCATTCTTGTGTTATACCCTCTTAAGGAACCCTCTTTACCTACCTCTCCTCCACTAATAGAAAGTAGTAACCCATCCACTCCTCCTTTTCACCTAGAAGAGCCAATGTTATCTACTCCTAAATTAGATGAGAGACCTATTATGCCTACTCTGATTCAACCAATTTTACCACTTATTTTACCTATGAAGGATCATAATTTACTTTTTCCTTACCAACATGTTGAGGGATAAATTATACCTATGGTCTATCCCCTTGAGGAGCCTTCTTCACATACCTCTCTTTCACCCATGGAAGACCATGCCTCTTTTCCTATCTCTGTCGAAGAAGACCCTATTGTGGTTCTTTTTCATCTTTGGCCCAAGGTAGCAAAGACCAACAATTTCTTTATTTTTCAATCACCTCAAACTTTTAAATAATCAATCATAAGTCCTATATCAACTTCATCTAAACCCTTCTTGTGGTTAGTAAAAAGTCTAGAATTTCTTGACTCCACAAAGCTAGATCATGTGGTATTTTGGGACCAACTTAAAACTCCTTACCCTACATAATGAGTTTTGACCTTTACCACTAACCCTCTCACTACCCTTTACCCCAAGGTCTTTGAAAAAGTCAAAGATTCTTCACTGAAATCACCATAAGTTCATTCTTCTATGTCAAAGCCTTCACCCTCATAGGTGTCTACCACATTAAAGCAGATTAGGGCTTTAGGCATACATATTATCTCTAATCTAATTCATCCATATGTGAAATTAGATCTAACTCTCCAACCAAAATTTGGAGTTTTATAGCCTGAACTATAGAAAAATTTTAAGCTTCCTAGATCTCATCGATCCTTCCATCTTCCACCCTCAACTTTTCCATCAATTTTAGGACCACACCCCTCTACTTTAGTTGGAGTATCACTAGTCTAATAAAAATAAAAGGTTAACTTACCTCCACTATTGCCTTTGCCACCTAGTAGGCCATTCACATCTGACACCATGATACCTAACACCAAGAATGTGTCAACAAAACATGTGACTCCACCACCACCTAAAAATGTTCCATGTAAAATCTCCCCTGTGACTCAAACTAAAGAAGATGTCCACTCCTATTACAATAATAAGTGTTAGCCCACTTGTAGGATCTTAGATATTTTTCCTATGCCAATTGTTGTAATATTATATATTAAATATTCTTCCCATTAAGCCTTATATCCCTCTTAGACTGAAGCCATCTTGGTTTGATGATACACAAGTGTGTCAATATCATCATCACCTAGACATGATATTAAGAGTTGTAAAGCTCTCACAACAGTCATTTGGAAATACTTTGATGTCGACACTCTCTTTATTGATACTCCAATTAACTTTCCTACTATTCCACCTCTAACATCCATAATTCCTCATACTATTCCACCTAAATTCAAACCCAAAGATGTTGTCATACCCCCTTTGCCACCTCCTTCACCTATGTTTCAAATCAACACAATTAATGTGACCATATGGTCATAACAACAAAAGTATAAAGGTAAGGAAAAGGTTGTTATCCCTTGGGCTCATCCCTTCTCCAAAGGCACTCCTTTGAATCCCAATATTTACATCTTGGGTGTCCTGAAACCAACGTCTTCAGAAGTTATTCAAAGCTCGATGGTGAAAAAACTTCACCAAACTCCTATGAAAATGTTCTTTTATGAGTTAATCCAAAACTCACCCCAAAATCATCTAGATTTGATTAGTGCCTTGAAATAAATTGAGTTACAACCTGGTGATCCCCAACCTCTTGAAACTTTGGTCAGCTCTCTTAACACCATCTCTTTGATTTCCTTTAGTGATTCAAAAATTCCACTTCAACACCCTAAAGATTAAGATTTTGCCCTTTTTATCACTACATATATCGATAAAAATCATGTAAAAAGAGTCATGATCGATGAGGGAACTAGTATGAACATTATCTCCACCCATGCCTATAAACAACTAGTTCTTCCTGATAATTGCATGTCTCAAACCGACGTGATGTTCTGCTCTTTTAATGATACCACAACTACTATGGTGGGCATTGTTGCCTTACATATCCATGTGGGTCCCCACAAAATTATTTACCTTTTATATATTTTATAAGGATATTTCCAATAGAATATATTTTTTGGATGACCTTGGATATGTGCTATGGCATGTGTGCCCTCAACTTTGCACCACTATGTCAAGTTTGAGCATAATAGACAAGTGCATGTTATTTTTTCTAACCCACCTTCATTTAAAACATGAAACATGACTTATAATCCCAATGATGTTCTCATTCTATTAAATACATCATCTTCTTCACATGATACTTCTAAAGCTTCCACAAGCTCCACTATCCTGGTTACACAGTTACTAGTGACAAATTATTGACAAAGATCCCTTGGAGGAACCTTTCAAGCATTTTTCACTTTGAGAATATCATTTATTGACACTCAACATGTTTCATACTCCAAAAGGGTATGGAAAGCTTCATATGCACCCAAATTATGATCCACATATTGGTATGGTCATCCCTTATGGACCACCTAACCTTTGAACTAATTTCACATATGGGGGAATTGATTGGGCTCACATTGTTAGCAATCCATCCTCTTCACCACAACCATTTCCCTGTGACTTTTCTTTCCTTAGCAAGCCTAGTTTCACTTGCACCTATCTTTATAGGTGTTCCTAGAAAGGATTTGGTTTGGGTCATTATGAGCATGGTGCTCATATGCCCATTAAATAGCCCACCAACAAAACCATTAAAAATACCAAAAAGAGGCATGGAGTGGGTTATGACAAACCAACTAAACTCATCAAAACTTCTCACTTCTCATGTAATAATTATCTAAGATTTAGGCTCTCCTTCTCCATCCTTTTGTTCACCATCACCTACTAAATTAGAGGTATCTATACCTCATAATTTTTTTCAACAAATGCCATCTATTTGGGGCCTCTCACCTATCACCAGGATAAGGAAACAAGGTCCCTTCCTCTCATTCATCCTAAACTGATTGATGAATACTCTCCCACTATCAACATTATCCAATGTCAAGATGATGACATTATTATCACATACATGAGTGTAGATGATTCTTATATCTAACGCTCACTCCCATCCAAAATGTAGGCTATGTTAAATGAATCAACCACTGACATTAATTTACCCTCTCATGATAACCCCTGTAACCTAAAAATTGGTTAGTCTTTAGATTCCTCTAAATAAGCTCATTATTCCAAATTTATTAATGACCATAGAAAATCCTTCACTTGGTCTTATAATGGCATGCCTAGTATCGACCTCCCAATCATCACCCACAACATTGTCACTAACTGAGATGCTAAACCTATTAAGTAGAATCTTCACAAAATGCACCCTTGTATTGCTCTCCTTATCAAAGAAGATCTCCAACACCTCTTTTTTGTTAACTTTATTCAACCCATCAACTATCCAAAATGGGTTTCCAATATTGTTCCTATCACCAAATAAATTGAAGGAATCCACATCTACACTAACTACCATGACTTAAACCTTGCTTGTCCAAAAGATGACTTCCCTTTGACAAGTATCGACCAACTTGTTGATCTAACAGCTAGCCATGAGATGCTATCACTTATGGATGGGTTCTTAGGTTATTAGAAAAAATCTTGGTTGCTCCCAAAGATGAACACAAGATAAATTTCATTACCCCATGGGGGACTTTCTATTATTAGGTCATGCCCTTTAGTCTAAAGAACATTGGTGCCACCTACCAATGTACCATGACTTATATCTTCCATGATATCCTACACAAAATTATGGAAGACTACATAGATGACTTAATCATAAAGTCTAAACTTCACCAAGATCACTTGATGATTTTCAAAATCATATTCACTCATCTCCTCTAATATAACATTTGACTACACCCAAATAAATTCATCTTTGGTGTCCTTTTTGGTAAGCTCTTAGTCTTGGTATTAAAGTCAACCCTACTAAGGTTTGATAAATACTAGAGATGCCTCCACCTGCTAATATCAAATAAATCTACAACCTACAAGGCAAGCTTCAATCAATCCACCACTTCATCTCCCAGTTGTCAGATCATTGCCAACCCTTTCACTATCTCCTCAAAAAAGATGTCTCCTTCCATTAGAATATAGATTGCCAGGAAGCCTTTGACGCACTCAAATGGTATCTCATTTCCCCACCAGGTCTTATTCCACCTAAGGAAAACTAGCCTTTCTACCTTTACATCTCTATAATAGACCATTCTTTGGGTGCTATGATTACACATCGGGATGATCACCATCAATAAAAGTGGTTTACTATATAAGCCACACACTTATTGATTATGAAACTTGATATACCCATACCAAAAATATTTGTCTCACATTGGTATTTGTAGCTTCTAAGCTATGTCATTAATTCTTAAATCATAAAACCTACATCATCACCCACACTAATCCCCTCAAATACATGCATTCCAAGCCATATCATAACCAATGCATAGCTTGATGGCTCATGCTACTTGGTAAATTTGAATTGGAGTTTATTCAACAAAAGTCTATCAAGGGGTAAACAACCTACCCCTTTACCTGACAACCAACCTTCCAACCTTGAATTGCCTAACAAATCCATCACAATGCTTTCTACCAATGACATCTCCTCAAATGATGATGTTATTTTATGGATCTAAATGTCAACATGGTGGGGGTATAGGGGTCATCCTCATCCCTCTTGATGGTGAGCATATGCCTTTGTCATTTAAATTAGATTTTGAATGTACTAACAATATGGTTGAATATGAAGCTTTGATCTTAGGGCTTTAAATGGCTATTTTCTTGTGTATCAAGTCAATAACCATTTTTTATGACTCTTAGGTAGTGGTTAATTAGGTTAATGGTTCCTAGCTAAGCAAAAATGAAATTCTAAAATGATATAAACATCGTGTAGATATGTTATTAGGATCATTTGACTCTTACCTCTTGTAAACTATTCCTTGATCTACAAATAAGTTTGCTAACACAATGGATTCACTTGATTCACACATACCCTCTTTACCCTCTTCCTAAAAAATCTATGTCACTATGCATCACATAACATTGCCCTCTTAAGTATCAACTAACATCCTTTTTATCGACAATGTAACACAAAACTCACATGACTTATGGTACAAGAAACTCATGGACTACCTTTCCTTTTATATTACCCCTTCTAACCTCTCCAATAATGGGAGGTGTGCTTTCATGAAATGCACCACTTATTACACTATGCTAGAGGGACTTCTCTACAAGTGAGGTTTTGATGGTCTCCTCCTTAGATGCCTCACTAATACTGAGAATGCCTCACCATTAAGGAAGCCCATGATGGGATTTGTGGTGGAAATTTCAATGGTCATGCAGTTGCCAAGTGTATCCAACTCAACTATTATTAGCCAACACTCCATCAAGACTATAGTGATTATATTTAGAATTGTATCAAATGTTAGCAACATGTTAACCTCTTTTATATTCCAAGCCATGCATTACAAGTCACCAAATACTTTTAGCCCTTCTCCCAATGGGGCTTGGATATAATTGATGAGATTAACCCTCATTCATCCCATTGTCACTATTCTATCATTACTACTATTAAATACTTCACTAAGTAGGTCGAGGCCATTCCTCTAATCTCCATTAAGGCTAAAAAAACTGTTGACTTTATCAACCATCACATCATCTATCATTTTAGTGTCCCCCATAAAATTATAATAGATAACAACAATTATTTTAAAAATAAGACTATCTAAAATCTTTGTGACACCTTTGGAATCAAATTAAATTTCTCATCATCATACTATCCACAAGAAAATGGATAGGCAAAAGATTCTAACAAAACATTGAACAAAATCTTCATGAAGGTAGTCAATGATACTAACAAGGATTGGCACACACACATTCCCTTTGTTTTATGTGCTTATCATACTAGCATTCAAACCACTATAGGTGTTACACCTTTTTCCTTGGTTTATGAGATGGAGGTTGTTTTACCTCTTAAGGGAAATATTCCTTCTCTTTGCATCTCTCTACAAGAAATACCTACTAATGATGACTTTTACCAAGAATGTTTGGCTCAACTTGAGTTGCTTGATGAATGCCACCTCATAGCCCTCAACCACCTCTAAATCTATTAAGAGCATATCAAATGTGCTTATAAAAAAAATCAAGGAGTGAGATTTTAATATCAGATATCTTGTCTTAAAGGAAAATCAACATGTGATGAACATGGAGAAAAGTAAATGGGGTAATTTTCTCCTAATTGGCTTGGGCCCTACATCATAACTCACAAGTATGGTTCAAGAACTTATCTCTTATCTTCTCTCAAAGGAAAGCTAGAACCTGAACCTTTAAATACTTTGCACCCATGACCATTTTTTTGTTAAATCAAGTGACACATCACCTCATGTTTAACTTGAGCTTGTCCCTTGAGCAACCCTAGTATATTCATATCCCTTCCTCTTAACCCTTACCCTACACACTTTGTTAAACTACGAAGTTCTATGGTTTTGCCCTTAAAGTGGAAAACCCCTAAGCATTTATAGTCTTGTCCATGACTAAAGTTTAAAAAATGGGATATATAGACAAGTTATAGTCTCTTAGGTCATGATTCCCAATGTATAATACTCCCTTGAAGGATAGTTATGTACCTTCTCTTTGATACTATAAATAGATTTCTCCCTTAAAGGACAGCTATTAAAACTTAAAAACAAAATATTAGACCACTCCTTTGAAGGATGTCTAGCCTAAGATTTGTTATCAAGAGAAAATAATTATTTAGAAGCTTCTTGCATTGATTAGCTTCATATGACCTCAACACAAACAATTGTAGGCTTCCCACATTGATTAGCTTACACCACAAAAAAAAACTTTAAGTCATGGACTTGCCTATAGTATCTCTCAAGTCACCCACAAAAGGGGCATACCATCCCCACTAAGAAGGTTATGCTACCCAAACACTCTCACTCATTTTACCCTTTTCCCCTCATACTCTTTCAAGGGACTTTGAACTCACTTGACACAAGGTGAGTATAATGCTTCTCTAACAAAAAAATGGTCAAATGATGCAAAACATGAAAGAGGCTCATATTTCTAAGCCTATTTATGTTATGATTATGGTCTTTGACAATACATGAGCATTGTGCCTCTTTATTTCCCATTCCAATCACATGTCAATTTCTCTACTGAGATCACATCTCATAACAAGATTCAATCACCATCTCACATTTCTACCAATTCTTATTGATTCTTAGATTTATGCATTTAATACATATCCATCTCAAGCATAACTACTCTAAAACATACTAAAATGAACAAACCATTGCTCATGAGAAATATACCCAATGCATAACCATAGTTTCTCTAAACAATAATAAATAAATAACTATCAAGCCTACTCCATTTATTTTAAGCATACACCATCACAAATATGTAAAAATGCTGAAATAAAATAACATACCCAAACCATTCATTTTAAGCATACACCATCAAAAATATGGAAAAATGATAATATGAAGTCAACAAATCAGCTATGCATATACCATCACACATATGGGAAATTCTAGTCTAACTCAACTAACATACTCAACATTAACATAAATTCACATAAAATAAACATCCACATCATTATAATAAGATCAACATCATCACCATCACAATAATGCATCTCAAAATAACACATCTCATATATATACACACTAAACATGAATGTACATCAATGGATCATAATAGTATCATCTCTCCCTAAAAATATACATCTCTCATCTTTGGCTCACAATCTGGTGTGTATACAACATAGATAACAATATCAAAATCTGGCATTGAGAAACCTCGAGGCTATAGTCATGGTCATGAAGAAGGAATGTCATCACCACTCTCTACCTATCTACATCTACGTGAGCTAGAAGCCATGGCACATGTCACTGATCTCTCTTATTCTCTAAACTTAGAATGCCTCTAAATCTATGAGAAATTCCTAATATCCCTCTCATAATAATCAATCTCATCAAGGGAAGTGTTGTACCTCACTAGAGATATAATCTATGGTGGATCCATCACACCTACTAAAGCCCTTTGTATTGGTCCCTATGGTGGTGGAGGAGGAGTAGCCTATCCTACTGCTCTCAAACTATCCCTCTCTACTATCAGTGTAGTAACCTAGCCTTATAATGCCCTGACCTAGCCCTATAATGCCCTAACCTATTCTTGTAATGTCAAAACCTGCCCCTATAATATCAATACATGTGCCTATGATACATCTCAAGCCATCATTACCACATCTTAGGCTTCTACTACTACATCTCGAGCTTGTACAATTACATCTCTCTCTCTCATCACTCCTTGTACATCTAGTGGTGGCCTCTTGACCTGAACCATGGGATGCAAATCTATGCACCAAGCTATATAATTCATTATGAATCCAAGATCTACCACACTTGGGCATATTGGTAGCTCCTCAAAATCTAGCCCATCTATTTTCTAGGTAAAGGATAGGGGTGTCTCTATATCATCCTTCCTATATTGAGGAAAGGAAGGAGGTACATCTTGTAACAAGCTGAACTATCTCCTAACCGGTGCATTAGGTATCAACTATAGCTCTCCAATTCATCTCCCTTTGACCCATAATATTCTCTATAAATTGAAAAGCTACTCTACCTATCCTCTGAATGTTGGGTATGTCAGGTAAGGCCTCTAAACAATATCTATAAGAATCAATCCCTCTATCATGCACCTATAATGATCAATATCTAACACTATGTCATCTGCTCATGTCTGGGCCATACCATCTCTCCATAATCTAAAATCAACCTTAAAACTAGTTGTAATCATGGTGGGTAGCCCCAATGGCTATGTCACCATGATGTGCTCATATGTCCAACAATGGAGTAAATGACTGATGCACAAATTGTACCATCACTATAGCCTTAAACCCTATAACTCTCTATATAACTATGTCAAAAACATTGTTCCCCATGTATACGTGATCCACTACTCAACCATCTATACTATAATCCATATCATCATCAAGATACTCAACCGGTGTTTCTCCTCATTGGCAATTTACATCAGGTCATATGAAAATCTCATTGAGTGATAAGTCACCTTGCTAGCATGTTCTCAAAATAATTTAACCATGTGAATATCATGCTCCTCTCTCAAAAAAGAGAAGCTATCCTCACCCTAGAGTGACAATCATAAAATCCTATATGCATCCTCCTATGTCACTGTCAACTCTCTAATCAACAAATGGAAGGTGTTGGTGGTGTGATCCCACCTCTTTATCAATGTTATCATCAAATTAACATCCCATTAAACTCTAAAATATCATCACACTATTCCTAACCCTATATCTACCATGTGATCCCACTCATCTAGGGTGACATCCCTCCTCATATATGTCATTAACATAGGTATTCAATCTCATAACATCAACTCCTACCTAGCCTACACACACACACACACACACACACACCTCAAGTCACATACTTTCCAATATAACTCACCACCCTTTTTTCCCTTCTCTCTAGGAGAACTACATTTACTTGAGACCTTCAACTGGGCTATGTAGGTAGTACTCAGTTGACATGGGGTCTTTTGAGGTTATTTCAGCCATATACCCACCTAACTATCTAACCTATTCTCCCACCTACTGTTGGGTTGTGGAGCTAAAACCTTCACTGATGCAGACACGAAGAAGGCCATTGGAGGAGTTGCTAAAGGTTGCTGAGTGTCAGAGCAATCAGCGTCAGTCTGATTAGCCGACGTCGACAGGACAGGGAAAGAGAAGCAATCGACGTCGGTCACCTCCATGCAGACAGGGACTGACGTCGGTCGCCTGTGTGGTTTGACTGCGAGTTTATTATGGGTAGTTAGCTAACGAACCAAGTGTTTGCATGATGAGTGCTAATTTTAGACTCATAGCTGCAGATCTAATTATTGTAATTAGATGTCTAATTATTGTTTGGATGAGTTCTATATAATAGACTCATGGTTGTATTATAAATCAGTGCTAGGGAGTAAGAGAGCATAATTATAAGCTCCTTTGGTGTGTGAGGTAGAGCAATGGTGTGTTCCTCCTAGTGCCACAGTACCAGTTGTGTTGGTGCTGGATTGGAGAGTCAGCTGGATTTTTCAGGGGTGTATGATCTTGGTCATCAAGTGAGCATGGCCCTTATAGGAGATCTACATGGTAAGTAAGATTATTGATCTACAGGTGTGTGTGTGTGTGTAAGGTTGAGGTTCACAGGTGTGCAGAACCATTTATTGATCTGTAGGTTGGAGATTAGATAGGACAGCAACACAACAGAGAGCAGAATCAGGCAGGATCTACTTGGAGTACGGTGTGTACTCATTGGTATGTACGTGGAGTACATGGAGAGCTAAGAGGAAGGCAAGGGAGTTCCTTCCATAAGTATGGTCTGATGAGGTGCAAGTTATTGTAGGTTCATGGGAGATCTACTTGAAGTACTTTGAGTACTTGTGGAGTGCGTGGAGCACTTGTGGTGTGCGTGGAGCACGGGAGGTGAACACCAACTCTGTGTTTGAGTTGGGTGTTGGGACCTGAGAGGGAGAGCTTTGAGGAGAGAATTACTATTCATTTGAGGTGTGGGAAACCTTTGTAAGGTGGTGGAGAAGAAGTGGCATCTTCTTTATTGTGTTCTTTTCTGTAAAAGTGTTAATACAAGTTGTGTATTGTCTCTCATATCATGTGTTATTCTGAATTCTAGTTCCTTGTGATTCTGGTTAATTTCCACATATTAAGTTGCTTGGTTTGGTAATCATATTGTGCTCTTTTGGTGGAGCAAGATCCTGACAAGTGGTATCAGAGCTTTTGTTTGGGATACTAACAGATTGGTTTAGATTTGGATAGTGTGTTTTGATTGCAGGTCACTCTCAGGGGTTTCTGATTGAGTGGGAGTAGAGCAATGGTAGATGAAAGTAAGCTAAGAATGGAGGAGTTGAAAAGCATAGATGGTCACTTAAGGTCCCATGGAAAGAAAGAGTAGGTAAAAGAATATTGTTGGTTTGTGGAAGAACAGCATGAAGAAACTGAAGAAGTAGATGTTGCAGGTGATGTTGCACAGGATGCTCTGGGAGGTTTCTTGGATAAAGTTGAATCTTGGATAAAAGATTTGGTTGCCTCTTTCCATGCAGCCCAGGTAGAGGAGCTGGTGAGCCTTGCCACAGGGTTGGCAAAGGCAAAGTGAAGCTGAAATTGCAGGCGGCCAACACACAGGTGTTGATGAAGGTCATGCAGGTCCCAGGTTTGGAGATATGGCTAATTTCTTTAGAAAGATTGGGTGATGAGAGATGCACAAGAACTCTCATAGCGAATACACTTGAATTAGCTAGTGGTAATAAAATAGGTACTCTTTATCTACTTGTTTATATTACTGATTCTTCTTCTATTGCGGAGACGTGGCTTTGTAGGCTTGGTCACATGAGCAGGAAGGAGATGCATGTTCTTAAGCGGAAGATAGATATATTTGATAGGCTTAAGAACTGGAAAGCCTTGGTGTTCTTGGAGGAGATGGTGGACAGAAACCAGTGGATGGTGCTGGATACTTCTAAGGAGAGTAGTTTGGACATGAGTTTTGATTCAAAGGAGCTCGCGGGTAAAAAGTCATCACTCACAGGCGAACACAGATACCGACATCGATCAAGAAGAACCAGCGTCGAACAGACAGGTGCTGATGTCGGTCATGTGTAGACCAAAGCCGGTGATGTCAGGCAGGGTAAGACCGATGTCGGTCAGAAGGACCGACGTCGACAGTAGGTAAGACCGACGTCGGTCAGGAGGACTGACATCGATAACAGGGACACTGACATTAGTAGGTTGGTAGTCAGGGACAGATGCATGGAAACCAACGTCGGTCGGATGCAGACTGTGGAGTGACCGAGGTCGATCACTGTAACAGATTTTGGGTGGATAGCATGCTGTCACAGAGTCTCAAACACCCATACGGAGGACTGAAGACATAAGTAGGCCCTCAAATTTGTTGTTCCTCTTCTTTATACTCGGTGCTGATTGTAGAGCAAGAAGGATCCAGGAAACAAGTGGGAGTATGGCAGGGATATGATGCAGAACCAAAATGGGAGTTTTGGTAGGGTTGCCAGCCGGTGTGAAAGCACAGAGACAAATGGATACCTTAGTTGAAGAATAGAGAGAATGGATACGTGAGACAGAAGACCAGGCATATGGTCTTGAGGAAGCTGCAGGACAGTGGTACAGGTTTTGACAGGTGGAGGACGAAGCATGGCTTCAGTCAATGTCAGGGTAACTACTGTGGTTTGTCTTACCAGGTGGATGATGAGTCATGACATCATTCTGTTGTTGTATGTGGATGGTATATTTGCTAGCAGGGTTTGTACATATAGGGTTTTGCTGAGCTAAGGGTAAGATTAGTTCGGTGGCATGTCATGAGGAGTTTGGAGTAGCGAAATTCTTTGACATGGGAGGCATGGAGATCACAGGTTGATTTTGTCTCTAGTGGGAGCTGATGTGAATCAAGTGTTGGTGAGGTTCATTACACAGGATGCAGAGTCGGAGCACACTAAGGGTTGGATAGGTACAGTGTCCAAAATCACATGAGGTCTGGTATAGACCTGAGTACTCCCATGTAGTGGGAGCTATCAGAGAGTTAGGAGCCAATTCAGGGAAGTGGGTTCTCAGGGATTTTGAGAGGGACCAGCAGCAGGTATACATGCAGGGTCAGGACTTCACTACATGTGTTTGTAAGTTTAGATGTGGCAGGGTACTCAGATGATAGGTGGTGCACCATGGGATGTGTGGTGGGTTGTCTTCAGGATTGAGCTTGAAGAGGGATACAAACCAAGAAAAAAATTAGATGGAGTACAGGTACAGGTACAGTGCAGCTGTTTATCTCCAAGTGGGAGATTATTGGGTTGTGGAGCTAAAAGCTTCACTAATGTAGACATGGAAAAGGCCATTAGAGGAGTTGTTGAAGGTTGCTGAGTGTCAGAGTAACCAGCGTCGGTCTGATCAGCCGACATTGGCAAGACAAGGAAAGAGAAGCAACCGACGTTGGTCAGGGATTGGTTGACGTTGGTCACCTCCATGTAGACAGGGACCGATGTCGGTCACCTATGTGGTTTGACTGTGAGTTTATTACGGGCAGTTAGCTAACGAACCAAGTGTTTGCATGATGAGTGCTAATTTTAGACTCATAGCTGTAGATCTAATTATTGTAATTAGATGTCTAATTATTGTTTGGATGAGTTCTATATAATAGACTCATGGTTGTATTGTAAATCAGTGCTAGGGAGTAAGAGAGCATAATTATAAGCTCCTTTGGTGTGTGAGGTAGAGCAATGGTGCATTCCTCCTAGTGCCACAGTACCAGTTGTGTTGGTGCTGGATTGGCGAATTAGCTAGATTCTTCAGGGATGTATGATCTTGGTCATCAGGTGAGCATGGCCCTTATAGGAGATTTACATGGTAAGTAAGATCGTTGATCTGTAGGTGTGTGTGTGTGTAAGGTTGAGGTTCACAAGTGTGCAGAACCATTTATTGATCTGTAGGTTGGAGATCAGATAGGACAGCAACACAACAGAGAGCAGAATCAGGTAGGATCTACTTGGAGTATGGTGTGTACTCATTGGTATGTACATGGAGTACATGGAGAGATAAGAGGAAGGCAAGGGAGTTCCTTCCATAAGTATGGTCTGTTGAGGTGCAGGTTATTACAAGTTCATGGGAGATCTACTTGAAGTACTTTGAGTACTTGTGGAGTGCGTGGAGCACTTGTGGTGTGCGTGGAGCACGGGAGGTGAACACCAACTCTATGTTTGAGTTGGGTGTTGGGACCTGAGAGGGAGAGCTTTGAGGAGATAATTACTGTTCACTTGAGGTATGGGAAACCTCTGTAAGGTGGTGGAGAAGAAGTGGCATCTTCTTTATTGTATTCTTTTCTGTAAAAGTGTTAATACAAGTTGTGTATTGTCTCTCATATCATGTGTTATTCTGAATTCTAGTTCCTTGTGATTCTGGTTAATTTCCGCATATTAAGTTGCTTGGTTTGGTAATCATATTGTGCTCTTTTGGTGGAGCAAGATCCTGACAAGTGGTATCAGAGCTTTTGGTTGGGATACTAACAGATTGGTTTAGATCTAGGTAGTGTGTTTTGATTACAGGTCACTCTCAGGGGTTTTTGATTGAGTGGGAGTAGAGCAATGGCAGATGAAAGTAAGCTAAGAATGGAGGAGTTGAAAAGCACAGATGGTCACTTAAGGTCCCATGGAAAGAAAGAGCAGGTAAAATAATATTGTTGGTTTATGGAAGATCAGCATGAAGAAACCCACCTAACTCACCACCCTTTTTTCCCTTCTCTCTAGGAGAACTACATTTACTTGAGACCTTCAACTGGGCTATGTAGGTAGTACTCAATTGACATGGGGTCTTTTGAGGTTATTTCAGCCATATACCCACCTAACTATCTAACCTATTCTCCCACCTACACCCTAGGCCTCACTACTTATCTCTCCACCTTAGGCCTCGATACCTATATATCCACCCTATGCCTCACTACCTATCTCTCCATGCAATTTTAGGCCCCATAGCTTAGATCTCAAACCCTTAACCCTATAACCTATCTTTTAAGCCATAGGCCCCATGACCTATTTCAAACTACCTTTTCCTAACCATTTTTATTTTAAAAAATTAACCATATCTCAGATATTTTTCCCTACACACTGTGAGAACTACATTGGCTTGAGGACCTCAATCAAGATATGTAGGTAGCATTCAGTCAACATGGGGTCTTTTGAGGCTACCTCTACCATTAGGCTAGTTGACTAACTCAACTGGGGATCCAAAATTATCCTTTTATCCTATTTTGGGGTTTTCAAGGTCACCAACATTAATTTTATATGCCAATATCAATGCTTGGTGTCGGTCAACACTAGTGGACCCTACTGACATTGGCACTATGTCAGCTAATGTTGGTGAACCCCATTGTCATTGGTGATTATCTCAGCCCTAGGGTTGAATAACCCATCTCCCACTTTTGAGTTTTTTCCTAGAAAATACCCCCAAATCCCTCCTAAACTCACCTAAACCTACCCCCACCCCCATTTCCTACCCCCTTTAAAACATTTTTTCCCAAATTTTAAATTTAACCTAAAATAACAAATTAACAAACTTAAATTTAAATTCAACTCACATAAGATTTTGCTTCATCTCTCTATCTCCTCCAAGCTATAATAGTTGGCCCTTATGGTGGCATGTCTCCAGTTGGGTCCCCTCCTAGCTCTACCATCTCACTATCACTCAGAGCTCTTTTTCTCTCCAATCAAATGTTATAAATGAGTTCTGGTAGGTCACCAAACCCCTTTTTGTTTTGGCATCCTTGACCTAAGCCACCAATGTCAGCAATACTTCTTATTGACATCAATGACATAACTGACATTGGACCCTTAAATTAGAGTTTCCAAACCCAACCAAAACCCTTTAGACAATACCATTAAATTGGGGTAAATTGGAGATCATGTATATCTCCCTAACCATGAAAACCAACTTAGAGATCACATATATCTCCCCAACCATGATAACCAACTTTGGAGATCAATTAAATCTCTAACCATGATGACTTTGACTAGAGATCATGAATATTTCCTTAACTATTGACCCTTTTAAACCAACCTTGCATTGATTACTTATCCTACCTCACTATAGTTGGATATTGTACACACATATGTATATCAGGTGTTTTAGATCATGACCAAGCTAGTCCTATCACCTGTAACCTTGTGTTTACCAAGGTCACTTCTTACCTTCGATACCTAGAACACATGGACCATTGGATCTACAAATTTGATTGTTTTAACCTTATTAGCTATCACTTACAAGCTATGATTTGGTTATTTCTATCTAAGTCCTCTTCACCTTTACCTATTCTTTATTTTATCAATTATAACATGTAGTAATATACATGCATGAAGTGATACCATATTCTCACTTAAAATCCACCCACCTAATTCACTCCTTATCATAGTGGTAACCAATTCCAGTTTCTCCTCCATCAATTCCCATTTTGAGGGGGGATACCTCATCTAATATCGAGAGCATCTAACTCTTGTTTTTATCTTGTAACTTGTTAGTATAAATTAGAAGACAAAAAGGGGCAAATGTAAACACCAAAATTATGTTATATATGTGTGTAACTCTGTATGATGAACCCCCTTGAGCCCCTTTTAATAATTAGCCTTACTAATCCATGCTTTCACCCCTCATACATTTAATTAATTTAAAATATTTAATTAAGTTAATTAAAAACTACTTATGCCACCTTACCTAACCACCTCATCCTAAGACTAATTCTTACCCTCTAAGTCACCTCAAGACTTAGTCCCTAATCTTAACTACCCATGACTTGTTCTCACTCCAAAAACAAATTCCTATCTAACTACATCCTTCTTAAACTCACATTTCTACCATTTCCTAATGGATACCACACTTGGCATGAGAAAGAATAGACAATGGGCTAAAAATAGCCATTTTACCTATTTTAATGCCATTGATGTTGGTCAACCCATGACCAATGTCAATGAGATTATCGATGTCGATTACTTAAGCCAAATTCCAAAATGATGTTTAGGTCAATATAAATTAGAAAAACTCAATTATATGCATACATAATTTGGCATTCAACTTTCTACATTTATGCTTACAGTTACTCTAGATAAGTAAGTCTATATTAGGAATTAATATACTACACAAAGCTTGGATTTTTTTGAACTGATAGCACACACTTGTATTTCTATTCACCTATTGCCTCAACATGCCTCTTTAGAGCCATCTATTCGACACCCATGGTTCATCTATTTATCAACTAAGTATATCTCTATGTTTTGGTAATTCCTTTAAATAGTCATTTTACAATTACTTTATATTATACTATTTATCATTTTATAAACATCCTGACTCTCCCTATGGAGGAGTTGTAAAACTCTACCTATTTTCCTCTTCTCCAAACATACCAACCTTTTTTCTAGACCCACTTGAGTCTTACGCACTCCCTTATAACTCTTCCCAACCTCATAAACCTGACCAAAATCTACCTCCCAGGTTAGAAAAGTCTCCTGCAACCCCCTGAGAACCTACTACCCCTACCGACATCAATCACATAATCAAAATCAGTCATATAATTGATATCAACCATATCCCCTTACCGACATCGATAGCCTAACTGAAGTCAGTGACTATGTATTTCCACTCACCTCCATGAGCCTACCCAAACAACCTCTAAAAACATCAATAACTCACATTACCTACACTGTGTCACACTGTATTGCACTTAGACTACAAGAATGGTACAAATATTTCTCTCTTACTCTCACTTTCATTTTGTTATTCATTACCAATTTTGTTTTAAAAAGTGGAATATCATCCCTAAGGAAGTTTGACACTTCCAGTAACAAGCGTGTAGCTTGGTAATCCACTCATAATCTGATAACAAATATTTTTGGTGGCATTACTTTCTTATTTATAGGTAGTCCTCCCTAGACAAAGAAGAGTGGTCAACATCATCTAGATACAACATGTAACCAATCCAAGTTTTCTATAATCTCTAATCCCTACCCTTCATCTCTATTTATCCTTAAACATCAAATAGATTCAAAATTTAGTCAAAATAAATTATCTTCACCACATGTCTAAACCTCCATAAGGAAATGTATACTCAATAAATCATTAGCTTAGATATCATCACAAATATCATTAATATCATCATAATCATAAGTGAACAAATGCTATCTCACCACATGACTAGCTAGGTAAGTCCACACCATTATGAGCATAACTAGAATCAATCTAAATATTCATTAATAATCTTCATAACCACCAAAGCCATAAAAAATCAGCAAATAAACCAAGATTATATCTATAAAATCATTAATCTATAATCATCAATAAATATCATGATCATGGGTATAAAAAAATATACATGTATCTCTTTCAAAATGTACATCTCACATCATTGACATGTAGGCTAGAATAAAAAATCATATACATATCATATATCATATATCAATTAGACCCTTGGAGCACTTGGACCACCTACACTGCTACCACTAGCCCCATCTAGACATATACCTAATGGTGATCCCCCTTAGACCCTTGTCTACCTAGCTATAGTAGCCCACTGCCCTAGAGTAGCTAGTACAGCCTAACCACCCAAACTAGCTCTATACACTACAAATCTCATAGCATGGGGTAACTAATCAAGAACCATCACTTCATAATATCTAAGCTCCTACACAGTCAATAGATACTATGCCCATGGCATTGAATCTAATGTCTTTCTTATTAATGCACCTACCATCCTAACCCTAATCTATCCCTATAAAGAGCTAATCTAGTTTTGAAAAGTGGTCACCTACCCTTGTAAAGCTATGATTAACCCTATAAAGTGGCCACCTATCCCTATAAGGTAGCTATCTATGCTTGGGCTACTGCTAATGCTACTATTATCTATGCATCACCCTACACTTATTCCACTGATAGATCAACATCCATGGCCTAATAACCACCATCCACCCATTTAAAATCCACTAAAACATACCTAACTTTATACCAAGTTGTGTAACCATCAACAGTACCTACATCATCAACTTGGCCTCCTACTAGTAACTCCTTGAAGTCATACACTATGTCCTATGGCTATGGCTCAGGTAGTAGAAACTTGACCTCCTCTCTCTAGTACCTTGGTGTGTCAGGTGGAATTCTATGTACCAAGTTGAAATGTATCCATACTTAATTTAATGGGATCAACTCCATCTCTAGCTTGGCCACACAATAACCCACCCATTTGCCTACATCCACCTTGAAGTTGATCATTTTTACCAAACTATTCTCATGTTTTTTGATGACTTTGAGTGGGTCATTTTAACTGCACTGATTGACCTTGCCATGTTCACTAGTTTTTCACCACCTCATGAAACAACTAAATCATTTATATTTTCAAGAATATTTCGTACCTCAGATACCCATTTGGTGTTTTCTTGGGAGCACTTCCTACCTTGGATACTCACTGAAACACTCAAGTCTACCTTAAAAACTAACAAATGTATCCCACTACCATGCCTACAGTAATCCTATGATATATTAGTCACTTTTATTCTTTTCAACAACCTTATTTTCATTAACATTGGCAACTTTAGTCTTTGCACAATCTAAAACTATCATACTTAGTCACTTTTTATGTGAAGGTTCTACGTCTCACTCACCAACTACCAGCTCCCACTTATCAAAACTTGACCCAATTTCATTTTGCCTCATCACTTCCTAATTTGAGGGAGAACACCTCCTCCCATTCTTGGGGCAACCTTGACCTTCACCATACCCAGCTTCCATTTTTGTTTTTTATCTTGTTGACTCAAGCCACACAAAAAGGGGTAAATGTAGACACGAAAAATCTATTCATGTAATTTTGAATGTCACAAACCTCTAGACCCATTTTCTACCATTTACCTATGCCTAAATCTATTTTTATCAATTTAACCTAGCTAGCTTGAACTATCCCTTTTTACCTATTTTAACCTCTATGCCTTGACCATCAATGGTCAGGCTAACCATCGATGATTAGCCTAACCATTGATGGTCAAACTCCATCGACTGGATCTTAAAATACCAATCACCATGAAAACTATCACTAAACTTATCTAAACATAAGTCATCTAAATATTTTCATGAGGCATTACATGGATGATTTATAATAGAATCCTTAGTTACACTCCCACTTCAGCCTCTTGCCCTTGTCTATAAAAAGAAGAGAGCTACAAGGAAAAATCCATCTACAATTATTATCAAGAGATCTAGTATTTAGAATCTCTTTTGTAGGTCAATCATCATTAGGCACTTTAAAAATATAACAATCCAAACTTTCTATCACCACTCCAAGAATTGTCACTCTGTCAGCATTATGATTGGCTTCTAATCAAGAAATCTACCTCAACTATCCATCCAATCCACCATCCCGATAAGACAATCATCTATTTTCCATATTTATTTGTTTTATTTCCACTTTAAAATTAGTAAAATCCTCACCCAACTCTTGAGATTCATACCCATAATATTTTCCTTAATTCACCTATAGGCAACTACTGATGGTTAGCCAACCACTAATGGTTATCTCAACCATTGATGGTTACCTAACTATTGATGGTTACCCTTAACCATTGATTTTCATATTGACCACCTATGGTTTATTGTCATACTTAAAACCAAAAATATCCCTTTTACCACCTACATCCAATCATACCCTCTTTTATATTCTTCTATCTAACCACAAACTTTTTCCTTATTTTTTGAACCATACCTCAGCATGTTAGCACTAACACTAATCAACTTTTCACTAATTAAATAATTTATAGTGCATCTCTTTATTAGGAAATTATTATTATTAGTTTTAGTACATTTTTATTATTTATTCAAGTACTTTCTTTCTATTTTATCAACTTAATTATTTTATAATGATGGATTGACAACCCTTAAGGAAGTTCACGCATTTGGGATCTAATCATAGCTAGACAATCCACCTAGCTACTTGTCTAACCAAAAAATTTGTTTTAGTGATTTTTTATTTTTAACTCTTCATCCCAATTTAAATGGAATATATTCAAAATATTCTAATCTAATTCATTCACTTTTATCGATATTTCTACCACAACCTATATTTCTAGTTTTACTACCTTTTTCTGAATAATAGTGAAATTTGAGTGAAACATAAGGTTTATGTATATTATAAGTGAATGAGAGATCAATTTAATGGTTTAAATTTTTTTGAACCATCCTCTTACCTTCTACAAGTAAAATACATGATTTTTAAGTGTTGCAATTCCAAACATATTGAACACTCACTCCATTTCTACATCAACCTCTTTGCAAGCTAGTAAGGGTCATTTTTAGGTGTTCATTTTAGGAAGAGGAATAAGAGTTTTAAATATTGATATTTGGGGTGGATAGGGGCCTTTATGACCTTGAAATTATAATAATTATTTTGAGTATTTAAGGGCTAAGATTTATGAACAATCCTTAACAAGTTAAGCAACCCAAAACCCTCTTAAAAACCTATAAGTGGGGTATTTTCTTGATTCAAATGAGTTTTAGGCTAATGTATGTATATTAATGGATTTTTGAGATCTTAAATGTCCTAATTAATCATATTAAATCATCCTACATCATCATTGGTATGTGTGAGTAGACAAAATCACAAAAATGTAGTGTTTTTGTGCTTCTTGAAGGTGACAATAGGGGTTCTTATTAGTTTGAGTGTTTTCTCAATTCATACCATCTCCAAGAAAATTATATTAACCTATAGCTACTATTATCATACTACTTAGACCATATCCAAGCATAAAATGAGCTAAAACCATGAGGGGATAAAGAATATCATACATTTAAAGGGTTGTTTTAGGTTATAGTCCAAGGTAGACTTTTTGAGGCCATGTAGAGATAAAACAAAGGTTTTTAGTACACTAAGAATCTCTAATATGGTCTTCTCTAATATTAACACTTATTTTATATCCTTATTAAACTTACATTAATCATATAAATTGGTCTTTTGAACCAACTTATTGTGGTATGCTTCTAATAATAAGGTGCAGTCACCTATAGGTTTGCCTGTAGGTTAAGATGATGCAATCTTAAATTTGAAAGTGAAGATGAGTTTGAAGAGTCATATAAGTTGTGTGATACCTAATTAATGGAGTTTAGGATATTGAAATTCCATGAGAATTGTTATAGCTCACATTTTCACCCTTGAGAGGGTGTATTCAGTCCCTCTCATTTGAGATATACAATGGGATTAGTCTTAGGTGATGGGTGACCTCTAAATGGACCAAAAATCTAGATTATAGAGATATCTCCCCTTGATGTATCAATTAGGCTTACAACTATATGCTACTAGATTTTAAGGGAAAAAGGAGAAAGATAACATGAAAGAAACCTAATTAAGGAGGTGATATACCAAATTGAATAATCACTAACCAATTGCATGTGCACATGTAGACCATGAGACTAATTCAAACATACACTACTCCAAATATAGTCTTACTTCAACATTTCATGTTATGATATATTTTTAGGCTAAGAGGACTAAATAAGAGGTCCAAAATGACACTAATGAATAGATAACCACACTCAACCCTTACACTTCACTTGAACACTTCACATGATCTATAAGAGAAGCTTTCAAACTACATATAAATGTTATAATAGTAAAACATGATAAGGAAGACTAATAAAATCACTTTAAAATATTAACAATCCATGCATACACACTAATTATAGTCATAGAAGGATGTAAAACCAATAGTATTCATTTATCAAAAGCATACAAATGAGTAGGGTTATGCCATAGTTAGGTGGAGGATCTAAAAAACTCAAAAATTAGACATACTTATAGAGAAAGTGCGAAAGGAGAGTGTGTGTGTGTGTGTGTGTGTGTGTGTTAAACATGGTCATTGATGTTAGGTTGTCACTGATATCAAAGAAAGCATGATTTATAAAGCATTAATGACAAAGTGATCAGATTGATATCTTGGAGAATATATGGCATATGCATAAATTAGTAAGGATAAAGAAGAGGCTATGAGGCATACATATATGTCTTGATGAAGTTATGGTGTGCCATTTGATCTTTAGGAATAAGAAACATACATCTTATAGGTTATGAGAAGCCAAACCATCACTACACATCATGTAGATATGTATGAACTAGTAAGTTTGTGCATTTATTTTAGGCACTTAAAAAGTAAATCAAGGTCAAAATATTTTTAGGTATTAATTGAATCAAAATTAGATTTAATCCACCATAAAATATTTAATTTAAAAAACATAAACCAAATTTTTAAATGTGTAAAATCAAATTTAACTATGCAAAAAATATATCTCAAAATCAATTCCTCAAATCATAATTAATGTTTACTAAATAAATAAAATTAAAATATAAATAAAAACCATAACATAGATATACCATGGTTCACATAATGTGGGATACATCCACCAAGAAAGTTCTAAAATAAAATAGTATTATGAAACATGATTACAATGAACTCTCACAGAGATAGAAAAATCTCCTATAGAAAATGTTGCACAAAAAGTTGTACTTTAACCTACACTTGCACTTAACTGTATCTCACAAGATACTATACCACACCCTATAAATAAATACTTTAACTTTTAAAAACACCTACACTTTGACTCTATCTCTCAAAATCCACACCTATAAATAAAATCATCAACAACATCTAAAAGGTCACACCACACCCTATATCTATAAAAAATGATGTAGAAATCCATCCCACAAGGATAAAATTGCCATCCTCATCAAGATAGGCCTTATCCACCTAGGAAACATGTCATTCCCACATAATAAATCTTATATTCAAGCCCCACCAAGAAATAACATGCCATTATCCTCCAAATGGCATAACTTCCAATGCAAAAAGATAATAACCAACTCCTAGTAATGAAAAAATCCACCCCACTTGCATAATACATCATAAAAATTATTAAATGGAACATTTAATAATTTTTTCCTATAATTCATCATATAAATTATTAAATATATCATTTAATAATTCTACTCGTATGGAAATTATTTAATTAACAATTAATTCCCTAAAAATAAGGAAATCTATCCCACATTTAATAAGCATGGAATTCAACATGAAAATTATTAAATATGTATTTAATAATATTCACACACATAAGGAGTAAATGAAAATGTTCTTCCCACATCCTTGCAGCTCTTTAATCCCCCAAATTTACCATCATGGTCATGTGATATCCCCAAAGGGATCCACACTCAACAATATCCCACTTGGAGATGATTTCTCCTGAACATAATCTATCACTGCTCCATGACCACTAAGGCCAACCAAATATAAAAATAGTCTCAAATTGTCTAATGTGACCACCTTTGTCGTCATATCCATAAGATTTTGGTTAGTATGAATCTTCTCTAGCTTCACCAAGTTTTCCTTCAAAGTTGTCTTGATGAAGTGATAATATACTTGAATGTGTTTCATCCTCGAGTGGAAAGCAGAGTTATTTGCCAAATGAATAACACTTTGAATATCATTGTTTCATCTCTTAACTTCCTTCTCATGCCTCAAATCTCAAAATAAATCCTATAACCAAATCATCTCCTTACTATACTCTATGGTAGCAACATACTCTACCTCTATGGTTGATAAAGCCATAACCTTTTACATCCTAGAAATCCAACTAACCATTGTATCTCTGAAAGTAAATATATATCCTATCATACTTATCCTACTATCAATATCCCCTACCATATCTAAGTCCACATAAACATACAAAGTAGTATCTGATCTACCATAACATAATGTAAAATCCTTCATTCCTCTCAAATACGAAATAATCCATTTCACTACTTGCTAATGCTCATAACCAAGATCACTCATATACCTACTCACAACTCCCATTGCTTGGGTAATATCTAGCCTAGTAAAAACCATGGCATACATCAAGTTACCAAATACTAATGAGTAATGTACCTTGGACATATTAAGATTTATAGCTTCCATATTAGGGCACTACTCCTTTGATAATCTAAAGTGTCTTGCTAAAGGATTACTAACAAATTTAGAATCTAACATACTAAACCTTTTCAAGACTTTATTCACATACTCTGATTGGGATAAAACCAAATTCCTCTCCTTCCTGTCATGAGTAATATTCATACCAAGGATTTGCTTTGTTGTACCCAAATCCTTCATAGAAAAGGAGTCATTAAGTTATTTTTTGAGCATATGAATGTGTTGTATGTTCTTTCCTACAACTAACATGGCATCCACATACAAGCATAAAATAATAAAGGAACCATCATAAAAATGTTTGATGTACATGAAATGTTTAGAATTACACCTTTGATATTCTTGTTCCAACATAAAAAAAATCAAATTTATTATACCATTGTCATGGAGCTTGTTTCAGGCCATACAAGATCTTTTTTAGTCTGCACAAATAGTTATCCTTCCCTTTGACCTCATATCCCTATGGATATTTCATATACAACTCTTCATCCAAATCACCATGAAGAAAATTAGTTTTCACATCTAACTATTCTAAGTGCAAATCCTCAACTACAACTAAACCAAGAATAGTCCTAATAGAAGTCATTTTTACATCAAGAGAGAAAATCTTATTAAAATCAATACCTAATTTTTGTGCAAACCCCTTGACCACCATCCTAGCCTTAAGACCTTTTTATCTCTTCATCCTCTTCCTTTATTCTTAAGATCTACTTGTTTGGAAATTCACCCTTGCCCTTGGGTAGCCTTACCAAATCCTATGTTTAGTTCTCCATGAGAGATCTATGCTCTTCATCCATTGCTTGTATCCATTTTATCCGACATCTACCTGCATTGCTTCCTAATAAAACTCTTGTTCTCCATTTTAAATGAGTAAAAAATAATTCAATAAAGGAAAAAATGTTCAAGTGCTTTTCTTACCCTAGAAGACCTTCTTACCATAAGAGTTTGGGGTCTTTGTGTAGAAGGTTCCTGGGTTGAATCATTGGATACTTTGTCATTTGCAATATCATCCAATACTATGTACTCTTTCTATTCCTATTCATGTTCCTACAACTGATCCTTATACATGACTTTTTCATTAAAGACCACATATCTAGACCCAAATATTTTCTTATCTTTAATTCTCTAGAAACAAAAACCAAATTCATCCTCACCATATCTAGTAAAGGTGCAGTTCTCTAATTTAGCCTCTAACTTGGTCCTATCCTCTTTATTGATGAGGGAAAAATCCTTACATCCAAATACTCTAAGTAAAAATAATCAACATTCATAACATACCAAGATTGTTTAAGAATGCCTCCATCCAAAGGCATAAAAGGTCCTCTATTAATCATATATACTATTTTACTAACTACTTCTACCTAAAACTGTAAAGGCAAACTTGTATGTAATCTCATGCTCTTAACATATTCTATTATTATGTTCATCCTTTTAGATACCCCATTATATTCTAGATTTCTTGGAACCATCTTTTGCCTATGGATTCCATTTTTAGAATAATAATCAAAGAAAGCATTACTATAATACTTACCTCCATTATCTGATATGAGACATTTCAACTTGAGACCTATTTCATTCTCAACTAAGGATTTCCACTTCTTAAAAGTGTCAAATACATTATTAGATTTATTTTTAATACAATAAATCCAAACTTTTCTAGTTGCATCATCAATAAAAGTGACATAATAATTGGAACCACCAATAAAAGATACTTGAGCTGGTCCTCATAAAGTTGAACATACCAAATCTAACTTATGCTCTTTTTTTGTGGGTCCAACTTTCAAGAAATTAACCCAATTCTATTTCCCATACAAATAATTCTCACATAAGTCTATATCTATGTATTTTAATCCAAGAAACTTATCTCTTAATATCTCCATGCCCTTATGGCTCATATGATCAAGCCTATAATGCCACATAGTTGCATCTCCATTTGTAACAACTAAATCACAAGAATGAACACTACTCATCAAATATAAAGTACCAATTTTCTTACCTCTTGAAATCATAATTGGTCCTTTGATAACTTTCCAAGAATCTGTAGTAAACATAGTCAAATATCCCTCACTACCTAATTACCCCACTAAAACTAAATTCCATCTCAACACAGCACATGCCTAACATCCTTAAGGATCCATGTGTTCCCATTCTAAATTTTCACCTAAACACAACCTTTCCATACTATCTCACATGGTTCATCATCACCAAGATAAACATGTCATAAATTCTCTTGAACATAATCAGTAAAATAATTTCTATGTGGGCTAGCATGAAAAGAAGCCCCTGAATCTAATACCCAAGACTTAATAAAACTATCCATATAAATAATTAAGGCATCCTAACATGATTTACTCGATGTCATATTTACCTCAATAATTTCATCCTTGTTCAAATTCTTATCTTGAAGTGACCAACAATCCTTCTTTGAGTGACCACTCTTCCCATAATGTCAGCATATCATCTTGGCTTTAGATATAGATTTAGATCTACCGTTTAAATTTACATGGTTACCTTTGCTCTTTCCCTTTTGCCTCCCTCTAGTATCAGCATACAAATCATTAATTGAAGATGATTCACCAGTGCTTTTCCTTTACATTTCTTCATTGAGAATCACACCTACAACATCCTCAAAATTCAAGCTTCCCTTGGTAGGGACTGCATTACTCATAGCCATGACCAAACTATCCCAACTATCAAGTTAAGTACACAAAAATAGAAAAGCTATAACTTCATCATCAAAATTAATTTCAATAGAAGTGAGCATACTTATAACCAAACTAAAATCATTTAAATGATTATAAATTGAACTATTCTTAGAAATTTTCATGTTAAACAATCTTTCCATAAGAATTTTTTTTACTTAAAGCTAAGGGTTTCTCATATATCTTTCCAAGTTTATCCATGATATCCTTTATATTTACCTGATCTACAATGTTGAATGTAATAAAAGATGCAAGGCATAACCGTATGGCTCCCAATACCTTCTTATCAAGCAATGTCCAATCTACATCACTTGTAGCTATAGGTTATCCTCCTTTCCCCTCCAATGGGAGTTTAATATTATTTTGATACAAGTAATCTTCCATCTACATTTTATAAAAACCAAAATTCTTACCATCAAATTTCTCAAATCTAATTCTGATTTCTTCTCCCACAGCTCCCACTCAAGCTAATAACCTTTCTTGTGATTTATCACTTTAGCTAAAACACTACAAAAGATCTGATACCAATTTTTAGGAATTAAGTGAATTTAAATCAGATTTAACCCACCATAAAATATTTAATTTAAAACACATAAACCATAATTTTAAATGTGTAAAATTAGATTTAACTATGCACCAAATGCATCACAAAATTAATTCCTCAAATCACAGTTAATGTTTGTTAAATAGAAAAAATGAAACAAAAATAAAAACCATAACACAAATATACTATGGTTCACCCAATGTGAGATACATCTACCAAGAAATTTCTCAAATAAAATAGTAATCTGAAACAAGATTACAATGAACTTTCACAGAGATAGAAAAATCTCTTATAAAAAATGCTACACAAAAATCTGCACTTTCACCTGCACTTGCACTTTATTATATCTCACAAGATTCTATAACACACCCTATAAATGAACACCTACACTTTTAAAAACACTTTTACTTTGAATCTATCTCTCAAAAGCCACACTTGCAAATAAAATCTTCAATAACCTATAAAAGGTCACACCACACCCTGTATATATAATAAATGATGTATAAATCCATCCCCCAAGGAGAAACTCACCATCCTCATCAAGATAGGCCTTATCCACCTAGGAAAAATTCCATTCCCACCTAAGCAAGATTATCTTCAATCCCCACCAAGAAAGAGCATGTCATTCTCCTCCAAATGGCACAACTTCCAATGCAAATAGATAATAACCAACTCCTCGTAATGAGAAAGTCCACCCCCCTTACATAATACATCATAGAAATTATTAAATAGATCATTTAATAATTCTAATCATATGGAAATTATTTGATTAATAATTAATTTCCTAAAAATAAGGAAATTAATCCCACTTCCAACAAGCATGAAAGTCAACATGAAAACTATTAAATATGCATTTAATAATATTCACACACATGAGGAGTAAATGGAAAATGTGCTCCCCACATCCTTGGAGCTCTCTAATCCCCCAAAATGTACCATTATGGTCATGTGATATCCCTAAAGGGATCCACAATCAATAAGGATATCATGGAGATATTATCTATAGTGTTAACAAGGTACCTTAAAGTTTGGACTCTTGAAGTGTTTTATAGATCAATTTATAAACCTTGAAATTTTTTTCTATATATTATGATGGGCCAAAGATTTTCAATTTTAACTACATTAAATTCTGAGGTCATGAGTCAATAGATCCAATGGTTAGCGTTCATCATCCAAATCTTGATCCAATGGTGTGAATGAAGTAAAATTGTTAAAGGTTCCTAAGATTAAACATGATAGTGACAAATGTCTCTTTCTCATTAAGTTGACAGTAGATTAATGGTTTGTAGGCATTTGTATAGATAGAGATCAATGGTAAGGGTTGAGTCAAATGTTCAAATGTGTATAAAGCATGTAGAGCTACCAAGTAGCACAATTATGGGAGATCCGATATAAGATCAATGGTGAGCATTACTTGAAAAATACCAAGCTACTCAAAGAAGATCAATGGTGCATATTTGTCCATAGTTTCTAGGAATCATGAGATGAGGTTAAGGTTATCGATGTTTAGTTTCTAAACAGTAACTATTGGAATTTAAAGATTTAAATTTTTGAGGAAAACTAATGCTTAGTATTTGAGTTATATATTTTGATCTAGGATGAATTTTATGGTGGTGTAAAAATCAAAGTTATATAGGACTTTAAAGCACATCCAAAGAACCTAGTTAGAAGGTTTAATGTTTGTAAAGTCAAATTTATGAAGATTCAAAGTTGACTATTTATTCATTCATGGTACTTCTATGTATAGAATATTGTTTGAGAAAATAATGCTTTAGCAGAAGAGTGTTTTGGTAGGAGTAATCATTTGAATATGTCATAAGGGTCATATAAAGTGGAACCATGTAATTAAAAGTGATCTTATGTTATTAATTTTCTTGATCAAGTGCTAAATAGGTGAATAGGTCTTCATGACACCTATAAGGGCTAATAAGGCCTAATTGAAAGTCATAGCTACTTAAGTGTGACCCATGGATGCTATGGCCAACCTGTGAGGATAGTATTGAGCTTTGTGTTAGATTTATGTATGTCTTAAGGGTTAAGTCAAGTTTATGGCCAACCTAGAATTTTTTATTCATGAATATTCTATAAATAGTGGAGACCAAGGTAATGTTTTTTAGACTTGTATGTGAATATGTTGAGAGAGTAAAAGATAGATGCAAATAAAAGGGATCAGAGGAAGTGTGATTAGTGGATGGACTAAAGTATAGAGTAGACTGAGGATGATCTAATAAGACTAAAAAGATCCAAAAAGATGTTTGGATGCATTTCTTGTATGAGAAAGTTTGAGTGTGTGTGATGAGTTGAAAGAGAGGTTTTATAAATTATGTATCCTATCAAATTGATCTATAATCAAAATTCTAGAGTTTTTGATTTAATAAGGTGTTGTGTGGGTGCTCAACATCTAGAAAAAGTGGGTGCTTGTTCATACTTAGTTATGGCTTCCTCTTGTGAAGTGGGTACTTCACTAAAATGTATCTTTTTTTAATCATCTTATAGGAGAAGTAGCCCATGTGTTTGCAAGCTTGAGAGTGGGTTTCATGTAGATATTATGTTATGTGTGTGAGATTACATCATCTTTCTTATTCATTATTATGAACATATTTTATGATTAATGAATACTTGTGGTCATTGATTAAGATTTTGAAAGGATTGAATTTGAGGTTTGAAATATCTTGAATCACTGATTCACCCCCCTCTCAATGATTGTATCTCCAATAATTGGTATTAGAGTAGGAACTTCAAAGTTTAATCACTTGAAGGTGATCATAGGTACAATGAAAGACAAAAATGTTGAAATTTTTCTTCAAGGTGAACTAATGTGTGCCATATCAAAACTTAAAAGTTCAAGGGAAGAATATGAATGTCTAAAGGAAAAGTATAAAATATTTAATAACATGATAGTGAGTAAAAATTTAGACCTAACTTCCTCTATATGTCATGAGATGATTACAAGTATTGATAATGTGAAGACACAAATAGGAATAATAGTATCAACAATTGAAAATTTGTAGGTTATTGTTGATACAAGTTTGAATCAAATAATGGATCAATTAGAAGGTAAATTTATGACTTATATTGATTTTATTTTATCTAAAGACAAGAAGAAATCTAGATCTACAAAATAATATGTGTATGAGATATCTTGGGGTATTGATGATCAAACAAAAAGCGTGATTAATATGAATATCCATAGTTTAATTTTTAATGCACATTATTATACTTGTAATGAATATGGTCAAAAATATAAGGACTATACTTACTCTCCAAGGAGAAGAAATGAGGTTCTCTACTATAACTACAATCAACAAGGACATATATCCAAGTATTGTAAAAGGGAATTTTGGAAAAAAAATTCAAGTTATTAACACCATCAAGTGGTTAAGAAAAGATAAAACTAAGATTCAAATAAAGATGAAGTAGGACTCAAAGGAAGAATCCATGTTTTTACAAACTACCTTACATTATAAAGAGGATGAAAAAAATAAATGGTACATAGATAGTAGATGCTCAAGTCATATGACAGGGGACAAGAATAATCTCAAGAAACACAATTTAGTTTCTGTAAGGTTTGGTGACAACTTTGCTAACATAGTTGGGAACGGCTCTATAAGTTTGGATAATGGTCATACTAGAACTAAAAATGATCTATATGTAAAAGGTTTGAGACACAATATTCTAAGTGTTAGATAAATGTGTAAACAAGGAAATGTTTGACTTTTCATGACAAAGGGTGTGAAGTGAGAAGTTCCATATTTGGAAAATTAGTTTCAAACATTCAAAATGAAGATAAAAACTTGTATGTGTTCCACAAATCCAATAAATAAAAGTGCTTCATGAATCAACTAGAGGAAAGTTGGCTTTGGCATAAAAGACTTGGACATCTGAACTTTGATAACTTAGTAAGGATGAATTTAAAAGGACTAGTGATGCATATGCCTAAAATCACTAAGATTCATCACACTTTATGCAAGGCATGCCTTCATGGAAACAAATTCAAAAGAAGATACAAATATAAGGAGTATTCTACTTTAGTACCACTGGAGTTGATCCACACAGACCTTTATGGACCTATGAGAACTCAATACATTCAAGGTGATAGCTACTTCATGTTATTAATTGATGATTTCACTAGAATGACTTGGATATTCTTTCTTAAATAAAAATTATAAGATTTTGTAAAATTTAAAGCATCCAAATCTCTTGTTGAAAATCAAAAAGGATCAAGAATCAAGTGTGTAAGATCAGACAGAGGAGGTGAATTTTGGTCTTATGAGTTTGATTATTTTTATAAGGAACAAGGAATTATAAGATAATAATCTATTAGAGAGTTATTAGTGATGTCATGGTGATGTAATGGAGGTGTCCTCATGAGAGGATGAAGTTCTTTGATAGTCTAAGTGATAATGACAAAGTGTGTAATGTACTTGTCCTAGTGTGCTTGAATTTGGCTTGGTTGATCTTCAGTTTTGCATGGTTAGAGATGCTCAAGGATGAGTATGAAGTATTGAGAATCTACAAAGAGGTTCTATCAGAGGTTTTCTATGATTTGGATGGCTTGGGTATATAAGTGAAATTTACTTAGATTATCATTTTTCTCATCTAGATACTTTAGGTTTAATGGCATGAAATTTGAGTAGATAGTTTTCTAACATCACCATTGCCATGTGTGGATGAGTCAAGGGGAGTTGGTCATATGGTTGTGATCATATTTGTACCTAGTTTCTATGAACTAAATATCACGTCAATCACCTAAGCACAATCAAAGATATATGGGTGAAAATTTAGGATCCCAAGAATTTTGATAATGTTTTCCCAAACTCAACCAATTTTCAAAGTGGCAAGAAGAGCCAAGTAAGCATTTTGATGATGGCATATCTTGCACATGTGGATGTTTCAAGAGAAGGTGATCATATGGGTTTATTTAGTTTTGAGCCTAGATTTTTTGTATTAAATTTTAGATATGTATTGAATCACATCAAAAGATATGCATGTTCAAATTTGGCCTTCCAAAAAAGTTCTAAGAATAGTTGGCTCTGAAATAGGAAATTTTGAGAAGGCATTTTAATGGTGATATATATCTCACGTGTGTGGGTTCCAAGAGTAGATTGTTATATAGATATATTCTCCTATGTGGGGAGATCATATGGTCCAAATTTGAGATCATAAATTGAAGTGCATAAAATTTTATCAAGGCTCAACATTGTCTTCTTAGACAGATTGCAAGGGTCCCCATACTTAGTCAATTTTGTTAGAGGTAAAGATCGATCAAGTCTCAAGGAGATCAATGGAGTGTGTTTGCTCAAAGATGTAAGGAAGCAATGAGATGGTAACAAGTGCACATTATTTAATGACTAAGCAAAGGTAAAGGATACATATCAATGGTGAGTGCGTTTTCATACATATTGATCAAATGGTGAGCATTGCTAGTTAAATCCTTGGTTGATCCGTAGAGATTGATGGTGTGTGATGAGTCAACATTGCAAGATTGTCTAAGATGAGGTCAAAGTAATTGAGGTTTAAAATTTGATCATTATGATCTATGTATTAAATTTAAAATAAGATCAATGGTGCATAATTTATTTGAGAAATGAGGACATGAGATGCTAACTTAGTGTTTAAAGTTTAACTATGACCATTGACATTTAAATATTTGTATTTTAAAAAGGGAAAAATCGGTCTATGTATTTTTCCTATAACTTTCCATCAAGGTTGAATTTGCTTATTATATAAAAATAAAATATGAAGAGGAATCCTTGGATCATCGAATGAACCTAATTTCAAGATTTGAAAGTGTGTATAGACAAAGATATTGAGCTCTAAAATTTATTATGTTTTCATATATGTTTTATAAGTAACCCAAGAAAGATATTCAAGCTTGTTTTGATGTTGTTTCAATATCTCATGATGAATTATCTATTAGGGAGTGTTTTAGATTACATAAGGATGATTTGTGTGCATTATGAAGGTTTGAAAAATTGTATGCAATATATATAAAGGTGTACAAGTTGAATGTTTATTTGTTCATGGTGACTATGTACATAGAACATTATTTAAGTGATTTGTGCTTAAGCAAAAGGGTTTTATGATGGATATTGGAAGTTAATGAGGACTTATAGATCATGTGGATTGGGTTCATGCTTTTTTAAAGTGTTACTATGTTTTATTTTGCTTAAAGAAGTGTTAAAGAGCTGAATGGGATTCAATAGGATCTAAAAATGACTGAAGCCTATTTGAAAGTGGATTGTGCTTAAGTGTGACCCATGTGAGATGCCTTAAGGGTGAAGGAATTTTTTATGTATGATAAGGAAAGATAATTTTCTTGATAATTCATGATTTATATATATAATGAAACCAAATGTGATAGTTTATAGGCTAGTGGAAGAATTTATGAGAGAGTGCAAGGTGTGCATGTGAGAGTGGTGGAGTGAAAGAGAAGTAGATGTGCCCAGTGGATGGGTTAAAAAATAGAGTAGATATTTGAGTGTGTGCATGAAATTTAGGTCATATTTATAATGTTAGAGAAGTGATCCTATAATTTAAATATATGTAAATAAGTCTGAGAGTGCATATGAGGATAGTGTGAGTGAAGGAGAGAGATTGTGGCATGCCTATGTGAGAGACCTATTTGAGATAGAGGGAGAGTTTGTACAGAGGTTAGAAAATAGAGATCCATCATTAGGTGTCTAATACATAATTTATAAGGTGTAGGTGTTTAAAGGAGGGTCTAAAGGACTTGGTATTCCTTAGGATAAGTTTCTCCTTGTAAAATAGGTGTTTCACTAAATACCTTTAGTCAGGAGGATATGATCAAGGTTTATTGGTATAAAGGAGTTGATCAATCTCTTATCTATACTTTATTATAGGATATTAGTCCATTTATGTTGTAGGCTTGAGAGTGGATTTTATTCCCTATGAAGGTTTCCTATAGGAATTGTATGTTATGTGTTTGATCTTATGTATGCATTGAATGAATGAGATCTCTTGTTAATATTATTTGATAAAGTTGATATATTTTGATTGTTTAAATAGTTTGAAAGGATCTCAATTACAATTTAAAATATCTAGGCTCACTTATTCAACCCCCTCTTAGTGATTATACCTCTAAAAATTAGTATCAAAGTAGGTCCTTTGGTAAAGGCTTGATAACTTGAAGGTGATCTAAGTTACAATATGGGTAGTCATCAAAGAAGTTTCTCTACTAAGAAGGCATCAATGTTTAATGGATCCAATTATGCTTTTTAGAGTGCAAGGATGAAGAAATACATTATATACCTAGGGTTTGATGTATGGAAATATTTTTTGGATGGTTATGTTGTTCCCACTACTCCTCCATCTAATGTTATAAATAAGATTTTATTTGATAACAATTCCAAGGCAATGAATGCTATCAATTGTGTTCTTTTAGAGATTGAATACACCAAGGTAACTCATTATAAATATGCTAAAGAGATACGGGACAAAATGTAGATCATTTATGAAATAGATTCAAAGGTCAAACTTGTGAAGTTGTACACTCATAGAAGGCAATTCAAAATTCTCAAGATGAAAGAAGAACATTTTGTATCATCTTTTCTTTAGAGATTTGATGAGATTGTGAACATCATCAATAGGTCTTAAAGAGAACCTTGAAGAGGACACTATTTTTTAAAAGGTTATAAGGTCTCAATCCCCCAAGTTTGGTTTGAAAGTATCTGTTATAAAATAAAGTCATGAACTTACTCAGTTGAATATGGATAAATTGCATGGCACCCTTACTGCCTATGAGATGAGAAAGAATGATGATATACCACCAAGGAAGGAAGTAACATTCAAGATAGAGATGAATCCAAAGAAGTTCCAAGGTAAGAAACCCAACGAGGATGACATTTTTGATATAGATAAGGATGAACTAATTGATTTGATTTCAATAAAATTGAGAACATGTTCAAGAAAGTATAAATGTAAACTACCCCTCAAATGCTTCAATTATTTGAGATAGGACATTTTGCTAATAAGTGTCCTCATAAGTATAATAAGGATGATGATGAAGAGCATAATCAAGGTAATGATGATGGAAATAGATCATTCAATTATGATAAAAGTAAAAAGGGATTCATAAGGTTTGACAACAAGAGGAAGTACTTTAAGGACAAGAAGATTCTCTACACCAAATAAGATGGCAGCTCATCAGATGAGAGGGAAGTCAATGACTCAGAGTATGATCATGAAGATGATGGTCCTACTGAGGATGAATCTTTGTTCATGGATAAGGAAGGGAGTTGATCACATCAAAAGGAGTCTACTTGTAGTAATTTAGATGATGATGAAAATGAGGTGGACTATGAGATTACTTTGATAAATTCTCTTGAAGAATTGAAGAATGAAAAGAAGATTAACAATAAGATCAATTCTCAACTCAAAGACTATGTGGAATAATTCAGTGTTTTTGAGGCAAGAATGAATGAAGATGTTAAGAAGCATGAAGATATGGGTAAGCATCTCAATTGTCAATTAGAAATCATGTATACAAGCCTCAAAGATAAATAAGATGAATGTTTAAGGTATGTTTAAAATATTATATCTTTTAAATATGAGTTAGAGAATTTTTCAAGCAAGGTGAAATCATTTATCAAGTTTGATAAAGTTCTAATGATCTAGATGATCTCTTAAAAATTTAAAAGTTAGCCAGTGGTAGATTTGGATTGGATTTTAATGAAGATCCCAAATTTACTTCTCAAGTTGACATGAATGTCAATGAGAACAAGGTGGATCAACCTTTGAAGACAAATCATCTGATAAGGAATGAAGGTGCTAGTAGAATAAAGATAAATTAGATCAGACAACCAAATGCCATGAGGTATGTAAATTTCAATGGTTATTGCTATACTTGTAATACATTTGGGCATAGCACTACAAAATGTAGAAGACCTGTTAAAAATGTCTTAATGAAGGACACTTTGCTAAGCATTGTCCAAATAAGGAAAGGGAAGGTAAGCCTTCTTAAAAAATAATAGTTTGTTTCAGTTGTCATGACATTAGACACATTTAAAGTTTTTGTTCAAACAAGGTAAGACAAGACGAGTTTCCATTAAGGAGTATGGTTTACTACAACTATTAACTGAGAGGTCACATTTCTAGATTTTATAAGCAAATGCCATTAAGTCAAAATAGATTTTATCAGGATCGTAGAGTGTAAGGTAGAAGGAAAGTTAACTCATGGAGACCAAAGGTGGTAAGTAAGAATTATGATGACTCTAAAGGTCCAAGTAATTTATTTTTTATGGTGGAGAATGCTTATAAAGTTGAAAAGTCTTAAGAGGTCTCATTATATCCTCATTGTTAGAATGAAGAGACCAATCTCAAGGAGAAGACCGAGGTATTGGTTGAGGTTAGTTCTGAGGTAAGTATGGATCTAAGTGAACATCATGTTATTACTAATCATGCTTCATGTAGAGTAATTTAGTTTTCTATGCCTAGTAATGAGGTTCCAAGATACAAGGTTGATTCTTCAAATGAAAAGGTATGTCAAAATTCCATTGTTGCTTGATGTATTATCAATTCTATCTTAGAAGATAAGGAGAGCTATTTATAAAAGTAAGTAGTTGTCATAGTTCAGACTAAGAATAAGAAGAATAAGAGTAATAAGTATTATAGATATAAGAGGATTCCTATGGTTATTGAGGAGATGTGGGCCACTCCTAGCTTTGCTTTTTTTTAGAGCATTATAGTACAAGGGATGTCTCTGTCTATGCTTCTTAAGAGACTATTTTTAGTGGAGAAGCAAGTGTTGTTGTGATGTTCTTTAGAAGGTCCTAGAAGGCTATAGATGATTATTCTCAATTGGAATAGATATGTCTAGGTAGAAGATATGATATGATAATGTCATGATGTTGATTTCTATCCATGATTAGTCTACTAATTCAAATTGGTGTACTTGAGGGGGCATATGAGATTACTCTAGATATGAAATTTCTAGTCTTGAATATGTGTCTAATAAAAGTTGTGGGATCTATAAGTTATAGATAGGGATACGAGGAGACTAGATAGGCCTAGTGTGAATAAGTGTGTTTTTTGTTCAGTTTCTCTGAAAGAACAAGGCATGAGTATTTCAAAGTGGCTTGAGAAAGAAGGCTAGTAATCTTGCATAATGCTTCTTCATGGTGTATGGAGATATGAAGACGCTCAAGTGGTATACTATCTTAGAGATCTTAGGGGAGTCCCTCTCAGATGTTTATTAGTGAGTTCCATCAGTTTTTAGTTCTTTTGTGTGTTCTTCCTTCATTTGTTGTAATGTTTGGTTTAAGAGAGTGTTGGTATGGAGAAAGAGGAAGGTGTCAAGGCAAGAAGAGGTAGGCTCAAGGTAATGGGGAATTTGTATAATCTTTATAAGATGTTCTTTTCTTATTGATATTAGTTTTAGGTCCTTAGTATTAGTTGGTGTTCACTTTGGCATTGTGTCAAAGGGGGTGAAAGTTCCTATTATGAGAGTAATTGAAGAGAAAGAAGGTGAGATGGATGATGTTTGTTGACATCAGTGACAAAGGAGGAAATTATTGGAGAGTTGTTATTGATGTCATGGTGATGTCATGGAGGTGTCCTAGTGAGTGGATGAAGTGATTTGATAGTCTAAGTGACAATGACAAAGTGCACAATTTGTCTTAGTGTGCTTGAAGTTGGCTTGGTTAATCTTAAATTTTGGCATGGTTAGAGATGATCATGGATGAATATGAAGTATTGATCATGTTTAAGGGGTATTATAAGAGGTTTTCTATGTTTTGGGTAGCTTTTGTGCATAAGCATAATTCAATTAGATCATCATTGTTCTCATCGAGACAGTTTGGTTTTAGTGGTAGAAAATCTGAGTAAGCAATTTTTGACATCATGTTTGCCACATGTGGATGAGTCAGGGGGAGTTGGTCATATGGTTCTGATCACATTTATACCTAGTTGTTATGTGTTAAATTGTAGGTCATGCTCTTAAACACATTTAAAGATATGTGGATCCAAATTTGGGCTCCTAGGCATTTTAACAATGTTTTCCCATACTTAGCCAAATTTGTAAAGCAGGAAGAAGAAATGAGTAAGCATTTTGATGATGGAATATCTCATACATTTGGATGTTTTAGGTGAAGGTGATTATATGGGTTTATTCAATTTTGAGCCTAGTTTATTTGAACTAAATTTTATATCATGTGTTAAAGCACATCAAATGATATGCATGTTCAAAGTTAGACTTATAGACAAGTACTAAACATAGTTGGCTCTGTGAAAAAATATTTTGAGAAAGCATTTTAATTATGATATATCTTGTATGTGTGTGGGTTCTAAGAGCATATTATTATATGGATGGATTTTCCTATGTGGGAAGATCATATGGTCCAAATTTGAAATCATGCATCAAAGCATAGAAAAAGTTATTAAGTCTCAAATTTCACTTCTTAAATAGATTGGAAGGGTCCCCATACTTAGTCAATTTTGCAAGGGGTAGAGATTGAGCAAGTTTCAAGGAGATCGATGGAGTACATTTGCTCCAAGATGTCAAGAATTAGTGAGATGGTAAGAAGTGAACATTATTTAATGATTGATCAAAGGTAAAGGATAAATATCAATGGTGAGTATGTGTTCATATAGATTTATTGAATGGTGAGTGTTACTAGTTAAAGACCTAGTTGATCTACAAAGATCAAAGGTGCACGATGAGTCAACATTGTAAGATTACATGAGATGAGGTCAAAGTGACTGAGGATTAACATTTGAGTATTGGTACTTATAAATTAAAGTTAGGATAAGATCAATGTTTTGTAATTGATTTGAGTAGTGAGGACATGAGATGTGAGCTTAGTGTTTGAAGTCTAACTTTGATCGTTGACATTTAAATATTTGAATTTTAATAAAGAAAAAAACTAGTTTATGTATTTTGGCTATAAATTTTGATCAAAGATAAATTTTCTCATGATGTAAAAATAAAATATGAATATGAATCCATCTCATATCTAATGAACCTAATATTAAGATATGTAAGTGTGTACAAACAAATATACTAAGCTCCAAAGTTAACTATGTTTTTGTAAATGTTCTACAAGTAACCCAAAAAGGATATCAAGCTTGTTTTGATGTTCTTCAATATATCATGATCAATTAACTATTGGGGAGTGTTGTAGAATACATAATTATTATTTTTTTGAATTATGAAGGTTTGACTATTCTTATGTAGTATGAACAAAGGTTTACAAGTTGACTATGTATTCAATCATGGTGACTGTGCAACCAAATGTGATGGTTTATGTTTATGGCTGACAAGGAAAGATTATGGTATTTATAATTAATGAATTATATATATATATATATATATATATAGTGAAAATATATATGATTATTTATATGCTTGTGGAAGACTTTGTGAGAGAGTGAAAGGTGTGCATGTGAGAGTGTTGGAATCAAGGAGAAATAGATGTGCTCAATGGATGGGTTGAGAAACATAGTAGATTTTTGACTCTATGTATGACTTGTAGGTCATATTTTTTATGTTAGAAAAGTGATCTTGTAGTTTTAATAAACTAAAAGAGTTTAAAGTGTGTATATGAGGATAGTGTGAGTGAATAAGGAGAGAGATTGTTGTATGCCTATGTGAGAGGCATGTTTGAGATAGAGAGAGTTTATGTAGAGTTTAGAAAATAGATATCCAAAATTAGGTGTTGAAGACATAATTTATAATGTGGAGGTGTTTAAATGAGGATTTAAATGACTTTGTCTTACTTAGGGGTAGTTTATCCTTGTGAAACATGTGTTTCACTAAATACCTATGGTCAGGAGGATATGATTAAGGTTTACTAATCTAAAGAAGTTGATCAGTCTCTTGTTTATAATTTATTATAAGATAGTAGTCAATTTGTATTTAAATATTGAGATTGGGGTTTAATACACATGAGGTTTTCCCATAGGAACTATATGTTATGTGTTTTATCTTGTGTATGCATTAAATGAATGAGATCTCTTAGTAATATTGTTGATCAAGTTGATATATGATGATTATTTAAATAGTTTGAAAGGAATACAATTATCATTGAAAATATATGGGATCACTAATTCAAACCCCCCCCCCTCTCAATGATTGTAACTCTAACATAATTGTCTTCTAGGACACCCCAATATAATTGGGTAGTTGAGAGGAAAAACAAAATTGTCCAAGAGATGACTAGAACCATGCTTCAAGATTCCAAATGTTTAGATGGATTTTGGGAAGAGGCTACCAATACTTATGTTTATATCTTAAAAATATGTAAATTTAGATAAAATGGTGAAAAAACTCCATATGAGATATGAAAAACTAGAGGAGATAATTTCAAGAACTTTAGAGTGTTTGAGAGCAAGTGTTTTAGAGAAAGGACTGTATACAAGGTCTCCTCATATGGACTATGTGTTGCTTGTTTAGAGTTCTTATAGGTGTTATTTTCATGAATTAAGACTTGTAAAATTGAGTCATATTTTATCAAAACTTTCCAAAACACCTTTCATCCATGTCTAATTCATCTTACACCTTGACATTGCACTGTTATCAAGTCTAGTCATAAGTCGCTTTTTATTGACTATGCTTTTTGCCTTAGAGGGGACACTTGTAGGTGCACGTCTACTATGTTGGAATTTTAAGATAGTATATAGACCTTAATTAAATATTTGAATGTCACTTAGAATCTATTTTTACCTATTTTTACCTTGTATAGGCTTTAATCATCACCTAGACACCATGTTCAACATACTATCTACTTCCTAGTTGTAGGCTAACATTTTTAGAATTAGACACACTTGTAGGTGTGTCTAGGGTCTAGAACACAATATTTTATCCTATAGAAATTATATTTAGGTCATTAATGCTATATTAGACCATATAAAACCATTAAATCATGAAACATGATTTGGATTTCAGCCTTGAAATGTAAAGTCACCTTGAAGTTTCAAATCATGTAGGTGTTATTGCTTGAGTATAGTACATGAAAGTGAAACTTTAGACCTCTCAAAAAATATCTTCCTTTAGTAACCTATATTAAAAAAAAATTAAATTTATAATCCAATTTAGGGAATATAAGTTACATCCATTTATATTATTTAAATCCTCTAGTACGCCTATTAAAAGATATAAACAAAACACCCAGGTACTCTATTTTCATCTTTTAGGGATTTTGATCTCAGAACTCAATCATCTCACCTTTTATCATAGTTTACACTTCCATTTTCAAACCTAAACTTAAAAATATGTCTTTCATGTCTAATTCCACATACCAATATTCCAAGGAAAAAGTTTTGTCATATTCGAACCTCTCATACAAGGACCTTCATAGTTATATGATGTCACCTATATGTGAGCATTTTCAAATATAGGTAGTAAAGTAGATTGGGTAGTATGAATGGTACCTATGTTTATGAAACCTTTAGATGCCTTTACTAAATGTTCAAATGCACTTGTTTTCACTTTGAGAGATTGACAAAACTATCAAATTATCTGTCTCGCTATGACATCCTCAAGGAGACTCCTATAGATAAAGATTGAGTTGTATGCAGGTAGATAGTGAGTTTAGGTAGTGAAGATGAGTATAAATTTAAATAATCTTGTACCTACTTAAAAATTTTACATTAACTCCCTTCAACTTGTGAGGATTTATAAAAAATCAAAATAGCCTCATTTGAACATGATTTTATCTTTCAAGCACATGTAGATGAACATTCTAATGGTAGACTGCGTAGAAGTATTACATATAATAAACTACCATGGAATCTTTATCATTGTAAAATCAAGACAATAATTCACATTTATAGAAGATATACCACAGATTTGAAACCTTCATCACACCTCTATGGATGTTCATATAACCTTTACAAGTCATGACTAAGAGTAAGCAACAGCTGAGAGGTGACTATGTATCTAATGAAATACAACTTCATGAAATTTTTATTTGAATATTGAGCTTGAAATGGTAAAATATAAATATAACATTTGAAAAATGTAAACCAACCTATCTTCACCCTCTAAAACCACTATCAAAGCATGAATATCCTACAAATGGTGAAAACCTACCTACAACATATAATGGTGCTCTATCCTACAACATGAGATGATTTTCATATCCAAACACATTTAGAAACAACATAACCAACTTTATTTTATGAAACAACATCATATAGAAACAACATAAGCAACTTTATTGTATGAAAACTCTCAAACCAAAGTAAAACCTATAGGGTACAAGAAATAATGAGTAGAAAAACATAGTCAACTTATTAGGGATGATCCATAAAGCATAGTTGAATAATTATAAGAAAAAATTATGTAAATGAATCTCTATAAGTTTATTTTCATATCCCAAAGGTGTTTGACTTGTAACCTCTCCAACTGGCTATACTAAGAATAAACCTACTAATCACTTCTATGTGTCTAGAAGAGTGAAGAAGGAGTAAAATGGTTTTGGACCTTTTTTTATCACTTCCAAAGTATTTCAATCATGTAAATTAATCTAAGTTAAAACATCATCTCAAAACCTTCTCCCATATGTCAAACTCCCTCATGGGCCGTACAAGTGCCAAACTCCTCTTTTTTCAGCTGATTACTTGATCTTCAATTAGATAACCTACAAATTTCAGATGAGACTGACATTACTGAGAGGGAATCTAACTTTTGGATGTTTGAAAGGAAAATAGGACACTTGGACACCTTGAAAACCACTCCATTTTCATTTATGACCCCTAAATGCCTATTAAATGACTCAAAGTGACATATAGATCAAATATACCATGATCAAGGCTAAAGTGGCATTAAATTACACCAAATAAACTATAACAAACCTTATGACAAAATATTATACCCCTATATAAGTTTTTACTATAGGAGGTTGACCCATTTTGACTTGTGGTCAAAATGGTCAACATGTTTTAAGGTCTTTATTCCCCAAGTTTGATTCAAAAATATATACTATAGAAGAAATTCATGACCTTACTTAATTGAAGATTGATTAATTGAATGGAAGTGTATGAGATGGGGAGGAATGGAGATATACCACCAAGGAAGAAATCAACATTCAAGACAGAGATGAAGATAAAGAAGAAGTTTCAAGGTAAGAAACCCAAGGAAGATGACATTTCTGATATAAATGAAGATGAACTAATTGATTTGATTTCAATAAAAATTGGAAATAGTTTCAATCAATTATAAAGGTAAACTAACTATCAAATGCTTCAATTCTGGTGAGATAGGACATTTTGATAATAAGAACCCTCATAAGTATAACAAGGATGATGATGAAGATCATGATCAAGGTCATGATGATGGAAAGAGATCATTCAGGTCTGATAAAAGAAAAAAGGGATTCATAAGGTTTGACAACAAGAGGAAGTAATTTAAGGACAAGAAGAGTCTTTATGCCAAATAATATGGCAGTTCATCAAATGAGAGTGAAGTTAGTGACTCAGAGTATGATCATAAAGATGATGGTCCTACTGAAGATGAAGCTTTGTTCATGGCTAAGGAAGGGAGTTGATCACATCAAAATGAATTTACTTGTAGTGATTTAGATGATGATGAAAATGAAGTGGAATTTGAGATTAATTTCATAAATTATCTTGAATGACTAAATATTGAAAAGAATATTAACAAGAATATGAATTCTTAACTCAAATACTATGAGGAACAATTCAATTTTTTTGAGGTAAGAATGAATGAAGATTCTAAGGAGCATGAAGATATGGTTAAACATCTTAGTTGTCAATTAGAAATCATGTCTACAATCCTTAAGGATAAATAATATGAATATTCAAGGTATGATTTTGAGATTATATCTTTGAAATATGATTTAGAGAAGTTTACAAGCAAGGTGAAATCATTTATCAAGTTTGATAAAATTTATAATGATCTAGATGATCTCTAAAGAGTCAAAAGTTAGCTAGTGATAAATCTGGATTGGGTTTTAATGAAGAGCCCAAAGTTACTTCTCAAGTTGACATGAATGTCAATAATAACAATGTGGACCAGCCTTTGAAGATAAATCATCAGACAAGGAATGAAGGTACTGGAAAAATAAAGACAAATCAAATCAAACAACTAAATGCCATGAGGTATGTAAATTTCAATGGTTATTACTATACTTGTAATTATTTTGGGCATAGAGCTAGATAATTTAGAAGACCTATTAAATGATTTTTTATGGTACTATGATGGGGTTCATCAGTCAAAAAGAGTAAAAAAGGTTAAGTACTTCAGTTATCTTAATTAAGGACACTTTGCTAAGCATTGTCTAAATAAAGAAAGGTAAGGTAGGCCTTCTTAAAAAAATAGTTTGTTTTAGTTGTCATGACATTAGACACATTGATATTTTTTGTATGAACAAGGTAAGACAAGTTGAGTTTCGATCAAGGAGTATGATTTACTACAACTATGAATGGAGAGGTCACATTACTAGATTCTACAAGCAAAGGCAAATTAAGTCAAAATAGATTTTACTAGGATCTTAGAGTGAAAGATATAATGCAAGTGAAATCATGGAGACCAAAGGTGGTAAGTAGTAATTATGATGATTCTATAGGTCCAAATAATTATGATGATTCTACAACTCCATCATTTTTTAGTTCTTTTGTTTGTTCTTTCTTCATTTGTTGTAGTGTTTGGTTGAAGAGAGTGTTGGTATAGAATAAGAGGAAGGTGTTAAGGAAAGAAGAGGTAGGCTCAATATAAGGGGGAGTTTGTGTCATCTTTTTAAGATGGTCCTTTCTTATTGATAGTATTTTTAGGTCTTTATGATCAGTTGGTGCCCACATTGTCATTGTGTCAAAGGGGGAGAAAATTACTATTATGAGAGTATTTGAAGAGAAAAAAGGTGAGATGAATGATGTTTTTTTGACATCAATGAAAAAGGGGGAGATTGTTAGAAAGTTATCAGTGATATCATGGTGATGTCATGGAGGTGTCTTGGTGAGTGGATGAAGTGTTTTGATAGTCTAAGTGACAATGATAAAGTGTACAATGTGCTTTTCCTAGTGTGCTTGAATTTAGCTTGGTTGATCTTCATTTTTGGCATGGTTAGATATGATCATAGATGAGTATGAAGTATTGATCATGTTTAAGGGGTCTTATAAAATGTTTTCTATGCTTTGAAAATCTTGTGTGCATAAATTTAATTTACTCAGGTCATCATTATTCTCATCAAGATAGTTTGGTTTAGTGGTAGAAAATCTATGTAAGCAATTTATTAATGTCACCATTGGCACATGTGGATGAATCAAGGGGAGTTGGTCATATGGTTGTGATCACATTTGTACCTAGTTACTATGCACTAAATCTTAGGTCATGAACTTAAGAAAATTCAAAGCTATGTGGGTGAAAATTTGGGCTCTGAGGCATTTTGACAATGTTTTCCCATACTTAGCCAAATTTGTAAAGTGGCAAGCAGAGCTGAGTAAGCATTTTGATGATGACATATCTCACACATGTGGACATTTTAAGAGAAAGTGATTATATGGGTTTATTAAATGTTGAGCCTAGTTTATTTGTACTAAATTTTATATCATATGATCAAGTGAATCAAAATATATGCATGTTCAAAGTTGTCCTTCTAGATAAGTTCTAAGCATAGTTGCATCTATGATAGAATATTTTGAGAAGGCATTTTAATGGTGATATATCTCACAAATGTTTGGGTTCCAAGAGAAAATTATTATATGAATGGATTATCATATGTGGGTAGATCATGGATCAAATCATAGAAAAAATTATTAAGGCTCAAAGTTGGCTTCTTAAATAGATTGCATGGGTCCCCATAGTCAATTTTGCAAGAGGTAGAGATTGAGCAAGTCTCAAGGAGATCGATGGAGTGCATTTTCTCCAAGATATCAAGAAGTAGTAAGATGATAATAAGTACACATTATTTAATGACAGCTAAAGGTAAAGGATAAATATCAATGGTGAGTAGGTGTTCATACATATTAATTAAATGATGATCATTATTAGTTAAAGACCTAGTTGATCCATAAAGATCGATGGTGCGCAATGAGTCAACATTTCAAGATTACACGAGATGAGTTCAAAATGACTAAGGTTTAATGTTTGAGTATTGGTGATTATAAATTAAAGTTTAGATAAGATCAACAGTCCAAAATTATTTTGAGCAATGAGGATACAAGATGCGAGCTAAGTTTAACTGACTGTTGACATTTAAATATTTGAATTTTAACAAAGGGAAAATCTATTCTATGTATTTTGGCTATAAATTTTGATTAAATATGAATTTTTTCATGTTATAAAAATAAAATATGAAGAGGGCTCCATGATAGATCTAATGAACATAATTTTAAGATTTGAAAGTATGTACAAACAAAGATATTGAGCTCTAAAGTTAACTATGTTTTTATATATGTTCTGTAAGTAACCCAAAAAGGATATCAAGCTTGTTTTGATATCTCATGATGAATTATCTATTGGGGAGTGTTTTATAATCCATGAGGATGATATTTTTGAATTATGAAGGTTTGACCAATCATATGTAGTATGAACAAAGGCTTATAAGTTGACTGTGTATTCATTTATGGTGACTACATACACAAAATATTGTTTAAATGATATATGCTTAAGGAGAAGGGTTTTGTGATGGATGTTGGAACTTAAGGATGACCCATACATCATTTTTAATGGGTCCATGCATTTGTAAAACTTTTCTATGTTTTAGTTTTCTTTAATAAGTGTCAAAGAGTTGAATCGGTCTCAATATGACCTAAAAGTGACTTAGGCCTATTTGAAAGTGCATTATGCTTAACTGTGACCCATGTGATATGCCTTTAGGGTGAAGGCATGTTTTGTGGCCAATAAGGAAAAAATTTGGTCTTGATAATTCATGAATGCTCTATATATAGTGAAACCAAATGTGATGGTTTTAAGGCTTGCGGAAGACTTTGCGAGAGAGTGCAAGGTGTGCATGTGAGAGTGGTGGAGTGAAGGAAAAGTAGATGTGCCCAATGGATGGGTTAAGAGGTAGAGAATATTTTTGACTCTATGTATGACTTATAGGTCATATTTTGATGTTATAAAAGTGATCTTTCAATTTGAATATATGTTAAGAGGTCTGAGTGTGTATATGAGGATAGTGTGAGTGAATAAGGAGAGAGATTGTGGCATGCCTGTGTGAGAGGCATGTTTGAGATAGAGATATTTTTTGTAGAGGTCACAAAATAAAGATCCATCATCTAGTTTTAAAGACATCATTTCTAAGGTGGAGGTGTTCAAAGGAGGGTATAAAATACTTGGTCTTCCTTAGGGGTAGTTGCTCCTTGTGAAACATGTGTTTCACTAAATACCTTTGGTCATGATGATATGATCAAGATTTCCTAGTCTAAAGGATTTTATCAATTTCTTGTTTGTAATTTCTTATAGGATAGTAGTCAATTTTTGTTTCAATCTTTAGAGTGGGATTTATTTCCCATGAGGGTTTACTATATGAACTATATGTTATGTGTTTGATCTTATGTATGCATTTAATGATTGAGCTCTCTTGTTAATATTGCATGATAAAGTTGATATATGATGATTATTTAAATATTTTTATAGGAATACAATTGTAATTGATAATATATGGGTTCACTAATTCACCCCTCCCATTTATTTTACCTATAACATCCACTGCTACTAGGACACCCTAACATAATGGGGTGGTCGAGAGGAAAAATAAAACTATCCAAGAGATGACTAGAACCGCTTCAAGATTCCAAACTTTCAAATGGATTTTGGGAAGAGGCTACCAATACTTCTATTTATATCTTAAATAGATTCCATGTTATAGAAAATGGTGAAAATACTCCATATGAGCTATGTAAAAATAGAAAAGCTAATTTTAAGCACTTTAAAGTGTTTGGGAGCAACCATTTTATCAAGAGGAATGAAGAAAATCGTGGAAAATTTGACTCAAGATTTGATGAGGGAATTTTATTAGGTTATTCCTCCATAAATTTTTCTTACAGATGTTTTAATAAGAGACTTCACATAGTTATTGAAAGATATAATGTGAGAGTTGAAGAGGTAGGTGAAATAAAAAAGCCCAACTTATAGATAATTGACACTATTAAGGATGTTATTTCAAATAATGAAATCATACCTGCTCAATCATATGATGAAGAGGAAGTAGTAATACATTATAATAAATCCCATTCTAGGAGAATATAGAAGGATCATCCAGTTTCCCAAGTTATTGGAGATGTGAATGCTAGTTTACAGATTAGGAGGAGAAGGTTGATTAATCAGAATCATCAAGACATAGATTTTTAATCCAAATTAAACCTAAAATTTTCTTATAATCTAACAAATATGTTAATTGGACATTTTAAATAAAGGATATTCTTGAAAAAATAGTAAAAAATGAAACATGGGATTTGGTTCCTAAGCCAAAAGACAAAATTGTGATAGGAACTAAGTGGGTTTTCAGAAACAAGATGAATGAGAAAGGAGAAGTCATAAGAAATAAGGCTAGATTGGTATGTAAAGGATATTCTCAAGTTGAAGGGATAGATTTTGATGAGACATTTGCTTTGATAGTGATAATGTAAGCTATTAGACTCTTTATATTATATGCAAGCTTCAGAGTTTTCAAAGTTTATGAAATGGATGTGAAATCTGCATTTTTGAATGGAAACATAGATGAAGAATTTTATATTGAGCCACCTAAAGGTTTTCTAATGAAAAATAATCAGGACTATGTTTCTAAACTAAGAAAGGCTTTATATGGTCTTAAACAAGATCCTAGAGCTTCGTATGATAGATTAGACAAGTATCTTTTGAGCCAAGGATTTTAAAGAGGGATAGTTGATAGTAATTTATATATCAAGACAAATGATGCTAATCAATTACTAATAGTATTCTATGTTGATGACATAATATTTGGTTTTGATAATGACAACATGAGTAGGGAGTTTTCAAATGCTATAAAAAATAATTTTAAAATGTCAATGCTGGGAGAACTTTCTTTCTTCTTAGGATTAAAAATTAACCAACTTAATGAAGGGATATTCATTTCACATGCAAAATACATCAGAGATATGCTAAGAAAGTTTGACATGTTGGACTGTAAACCAATGAGTACTCCAATGATCACTGGATGCAAGTTGAGTAATTAGGATGACTCATCAAAATTTGATCAAACTTTATATAGATTCATTATTGGATGTCTCTTAAACTCTACTACTTCTAGGCTTGATATCATGCAAGTAGTGGACCTTGTAAGCACATTTCAAGCTGATCCTAGAGAATCTCACTTGAAATCAATCAAAAGGATCTTAATATATATCAAAAGCATAATAGAGTATGGTTTATGGTACCCCAAGAGTAAATAATTTAGTATAAAGACATACACTAATGTAGATTGGGTAACATGTGTAGATGATAAGAGTAGTACTAGTGGTGGTGTCTTCTTCATAGGTAAATGATTGGTGTCTTGGCTAAGCAAGAAGTAAGCTTTTGTATCTCTATCAACTTCAAAAGATAATTATAGTTTCTAATTCTTATTGTACTCAAGTAATGTGGATGAAACAAACCTTGGAAGATTATAAGATAAGATAAAATAGACCTTGTCTATCTATTGTGACAATACTAGTGAAATTATTATCTCTAAGAACTATGTTATGCACTCAAAAACTAAGCACATTCCTATCAGATATCATTTATTAAGAGAACAAGTAAGTAATCAAATTTTTAAAATGGAATATGTGTCTACAAAATAACAACTTGCAGACATTATGACTAAACCATTGACAAAGGCCACATTTGAGTATCAAAGACAAAGCTTGGGAGTTATCTCCTTGTCTATGAATCATTAAAATGTCATTTGAGTAGGAGGAGAATGTGTTGTCATATTTTATATTTATTGAAGAAGGTATCAGAGTTATATATATGATAAATTGTGTACACCATGAAGTTCATAGTGTTCTAAAGTTTAGTTGGTTCCATTAGAGTGCTTTGAAAAGGCTCTAAGCCATGATGGATTGTAGAGGATAAAGGATAATTATTTTGTTGCTATGAGATCCATATTTTTTGAAGTATTGCTAAAAAACCTAGTTCATTGAGAAGACTTATTGAATATGATATTTTTTAGATAAAGTATGAAGTTAGGGGGAGATAACTTAGATAATTTGAGAGGATTAAATAATATGTGCCTGATGTTAGGAGGAAATTTCTAAGATCTATGAGCAATTTGTTAGGTCCAAGGATTAGAGAAGTCCAAGTTTAGATTGGTGCATGTCAAAGGGGGAGAAATTGTTTCATATGCTTGAAAATATGGTAGTATCTTGAGCATTTTTTAATATTTGCACATATACATGATGTTAATGAATGATTGTTGGCATGTTGAGGAAGAGATCCTTTGTCATTAATTTCAAAGGGGGAGAAATATTAGAATGAAGGAGTTCAAATGAAGTCATTATAAGGGTGTTTTTCCATCAATGACAAAGGGGGAGATTATTGAGCATGATCATTGCTGTTAGGTTTTCATTGATGTTAAAAAGAGCATAATTGATAATGCATTAATGATAAAGTGATCAGATTGATAACTTGGATAATATATGGCATATGTGTAGATTAATAAGGACAAAAAAGAGGCTATAAGGCATCCATATATGTCTTAAAGAAGTTTTTGTGTGTCATTTTATCTTTGGGAATGAAAAACATGCATCCTCTAGCTTAAGAGAAGCTAGACCATCATTGCACATCGTGTAAATATGTATGAACTAAAAATTTTGTGTATTTATTTCATGCACTCAGAAAGTAAATCAAGTCCAAGGATTTCATGGAGATGTTATCTATAGTGCCAAGAAGATACCCTAAAGATTTATACCCTTGAATTATTTTCTAGCTTAAATTATAAACCTTCAAATTTGCTCTTATATATTATGATGGGCTAGAGACTATCAAGTTTAACTATGTCAAAGTCTAAGGTCACAAGTCAGTAGATCTAATGGTGAGTGTTCATCATCCAGATCTTGATCCAATGGAGTGTGTGAAGTCAAATTGTCAAAGTTTCCTAATATTAAATGCACTAGTGATGAGTGTCTCTATCCCATTGAGTTGATAGTAGATCAATGGTTCACAATCATTCGTACAAGTCTAGATAAATGGTGCAAGTCAAATAAAAGATTTAAATGTGAAGAAGGCACATTGATATTCCAAATGGCATAATCATAGGAGATTTGATCTAAGATCAATGGTGAGAATTTATTGATAAAGACTAGGCTACTCAGAGGATATTGACGATGTGTATTTGTTCATAATTTCTAGGAAACATGAGATGAGGTTAAGGTGCTCAATGTTTAGTGTCTGAATAGTGACTGTTAGAATTTAAATATTCAAATTTGAAAGGGAAAACTAGTGTCTAATATTTTAGACATATCTTTTGATCAAGAATGAATTTCATGGTGGTGTTAGAATTAAAGTTATAGAGGACTTCAAGGCACATATAAAAAATCTAGTTAGAAGGTTTGAATGTTTGAAAAATCAAATTTATGAAGCTTTAAAGCTGACTATTTGTGCATTCATGGTTATTTTTCATACATAATATTGTTTGAGAAAATTATGCTTTAGTAAAAAAGTGTTTTGGCAAGAGTAATCACCTAAAGATGTCATAAAGGTCATATGGAGTGGAACCATGTAATCTAAAGTGATATTATGTTCTTAATTTTCTTGATTAAGTGTTAAATAGGTGAATAGGTCTCCATGAGACCTATAAGGGCTAATAAGGCCTAATTGAAAGGTTTAGCTGCTTAAGTGTGGCCCATGGATGCAATGACAGAATTGTGAGGATAGTATTGAGCTTTGTGTTAGCTTTATATATGTTTTAAGGGTAAAGGAAAGTTTTATGGCCATCATATAAGTTGTTATTCATAAAGACTCTATAAATAATGGAGATCAAGGAAATGGTATCTAGACTTGTATGTGAATGTCTTGAGAGATCAAAGGATAGAGGCAAAGGAAAGAGATCAGAGTAAGTGTGTTCAGTAGATGGACTAAAGTACAAAGTAGATTGAATATGAATGAAGAAGACTAGAGAGATCCAAAAATGTGTTTGGATGCATTACTTGTTTGAGCAAGCTTGATTGTGTGTGATAAGTTAAAAGAGAGGTATTATACATTATCTCCAATTAGATTAATTTATAATGAAAATTCTAGAGTTGTTGATTTAATAAGGTGTTGTGTTATTGATCAACATATAGAAAAAGTGGGTGCTTATTCATACTTAGGGGTGGGTTCTCCTTGTGAAGTGGATGCTTCACTAAAAGGTCTCTTGTTTGTAATCATCTTATAGGACAAGTAGTCCATGTGTTTTTAGGATTGAGAGTGGGTTTTATTCCCCAAAAGGGTTTTTCACATATATCTTGTGTTATGTGTGTGATCTTGCATCATATTGCTTATTGATTTAACTATTTTTGGAATATTGGTGTATTATTTCTAATTTAGTTAAAGGTCTAGAGTAATAAAATTAGTAAATAAATATGCAATAATTAAGATACTAATTTATATAATTTGACTATAATTTGGAACTTTATAAAAATAGTAATAAAGAAAATAAGACTTAGCTGGAAACTAACTGAGATGGTTGTTGAAGGATCTAAAATTTACTATGCAAGACTGGGACATTATCATAAATTAGGATCTAACCTTCTTTTATTGATTGGATATGAGCATCAAAATAGGACACACTAGGGTCTAACACTATAGTCCTCTTCTACCACTATTTTATAGGAGATCTAATCTTTCTGGGCTTTTTTTGGTGTGTTCGTGTGAGCCTACCTATGAAATTTTGATTGTTGGGTGTCCATGGTACTCCCTATGGAGCTAATTTATTTTTCAAAACCTAAAATCCATTATGCTTTGACAAAATTTTGGAAAGAGGGGGAGTTAGTGTGTGTAATACGAACTAAACATGTATCTACACCCCTTGTGTGGGCATGCCACCTACATACCAATACTCCGAAGAGGGATCAAGCCATATGTAGTTATCCCACTTGATGTGTTTTTACAATAGTGTGTATAAATATGAAAAATGCTAAAACTAGGTGTGATTGAGGTGACTAGGGACTATTGTAAGGATTTGAATAATATTATAGTAGTATTGGTTGGCTATATGCCAAGAATAGGGAAGATTTCCTAAGTAGTCTTCCTTGTATTCTTTCTTTCTTTATGATATTTTCCAACCCCTTCTAAATAACCTTTGAATGGATTTTTATAGGGATATGTTGATTATGGGTTGAATGTGATCACATTAGGCCAAAAAGAAGAGGTATACGAATTGGAAGGAAATTACTATTAGAGGTAAAAATACACTTGGATACGAGCACTAAAAGTAGACACTAAAGGTTCTAGTGCTATAGTCCAGGTTAAGCACTATAGTCTTAAACTAGTGGGACTTGGTGTGATAGATTTGTCATGGAAAGAGAAGTCTAGCTGAGCTAAGAGTAGTCTAGTTGAGCTAAGATCAGGTTTGGAAGGCTATGGATGACTAGGAATCAATGAAAATATTTTTATGATGGTCATGAGAGAAAGCAAGAGGGACCTATGGGTTGGGTGTCATTATCCACACTCATGTTACCAATTTTTAAATTTTATATGAATACATTTCCGCCCCCCACTTTTTTCTAGTGATGCAACAAAATGAAATACCAAGATAAAGGAAAAATAGAAAGCATACCTAAACTTACCTGTAAGGGTGAATCTCATGAATCTATGTGATATTGGGTGTATGTAGAGAGAGCACACTGTGAAGTGTAAATCTACAAAATAAAATAAAGAGTAGATTAGTTCTTACTAGATATGTTCTATCTTAAATAAGAACATATAAAGATGGGTAAGAGAGAGAGAGTGAAGAAGAGAAAGGAAATAATACACCTCACTAGGTCCACAAACCAATACAAAACCTATTTTGATGCTGAGTGATGTTGAGTAATGTTGAGTAATGATGAAAGATGTTGTACCAAGAGTAATATCATGAACAGAGTTGAGTGCTCAATTCCATAGAAGTGGCTCAAGAATGCAAAGGCTAGTGTTTTGGCTCCATCATCACCCACTAAGTGAAGCTAGGTCATCATGCATGTGTTGATTGATGTTTGGACTATGTGTCCAATCCCTTTGAATAAGTGTCTCAAGAATACAAAGGCTAGCTAGTCCTTTGGCTCCACCATTTCCCTATGAAGTAAAGCTATGAACTGATACCAATATGAACTATGTGTTGTATGAAATGGTTCCTAAAGCCCATGAATTATCTATAATATAAAAATGTGGCATGGATATCTAAATGTATACTAAAAACTAGGCCACTCTTGTCCACTCTAAAAGGTGGAGATTAGGCTTATATGAAAGCCAATCTAAAATTGGTGTACTAGGATTATATTAAAGCCACTTTGAAATGTGGAGGTTAGGCTCATATGAAATCCACTCCAAAATGAATCTAACCACTTTTATATGGAATAAGGCATACAACTACTAAGAATGCCTGGGTAATATATTGAAATCAAAAAGAAAAGAAGACAAATTTGTCATACACATTTCCCCTAATCACGGGTGTCTATGACATGGATTTTGATCTAAAAGTTATACCAACTATCCTATTTGAAAATAGAAGAAAGATCCATCATGTTGCACATGATACCCCCTATATCTGGATTCTCTAAGAAAAAACTATATTGAAACTACTATATCTAAATTGGTATGAATGTGAAAAACTATAGTTGAACCTACCTTTCTACTTGAGTCTGGAAAATCTAATTTTTTTTGTTATTTAGATAGGAGAAATAAAAGTGGACACTAAAGGTTCTATCACTACAGTCCAATCTTGAAAATATTGTCCTAGGCTAAATCTAATGACTATTCTAAAATTATCACTATTTGCCTAGCCTAGTTGTTTTGCTGGGTGTTCTAAAAATTACTTTTTCAATCATTAAGAGCTATGATATCTATGAAAAAACCCCTGTTTGTTTCCCCCTCTTCTGAGGCTATGAATGAAGACCCTAAAATGACTTACCTCAAAATAAAGAGTCTTACAAGTGTGTTATTATGCAAAGATACATGATATATCAATGATAATCAATAAGATATCTCAAGATATATCATGGTTTGTAATGAGAGATTGTTATATCAATAGTGGTATGTCTATATAGATATAAAAATGTAATAGAATGTAAAATGTACTAAATTGAAATTGGAAGTCTAGTTATTAGTTTATAAGGAGGTATGGAGCATGATGTCCATCATGGCATCCAATAAAGCAAGATAATGCATGATGTGGATCATGGCATTACAAATAATTGAAAGATAAAATAAGCAACAAACATGCAAGGTAAGAAGCATAAAAAAATGGCCAAGGGGTCAAAAAAAAGGGACATGGGAACATGTCACTCAAACTAGAAAGGAAACATATAAGGCATGTTCAAATGCCACATACACATACAATTAAATTGAGCAAGGTTGGTGTGAAATCCATAATCACATAGAAGAGTACAAGTAAAAAATATTAGTAAATGTGCTAAGTCACACACAAGAATAGAAGTAAAGGACATTAGAAAATGTCCTAAGGTACATACAAGAGACAAAATAGGAACTAAGAAATGCAATCATATCTAGCTACATAAAGCAAGAAGGAAAACATGTAAATACTAAAAATACAATCAAATCTAACTAATCAAAGAAAGAAGTGAAATTGTGTAAGACATGTAGTAAAATATTAGGTATATGTTAAGAAATACACAAGTGATATATACTAGTGAAATGTTGATAGAGTAATTTGTGTAAGATAGTAAGAAATGTACATCAAAATGATAACTAGAGTGTGTGGTGTAGGAATGACATAACCTGGATGGTGTAGTCATGTAGAAGTTGCCCCCAGTGGGTATGCATATCAATGTGTGTCTCAAATGTATAAGTAAGATGACCCCTCAATGGGTAGAGTGAAGTAATTAGGGATCTTGTATGTCACTGCACACACTCAAAAAAGATAAAGTGAAGCATGGTAATGTAGATAAATTAACAAAAAATAGCATAGAATAAAAAATGTAAGTCTACCATAGTAGTATAAATGTAAAGCATGGATAATGCATACAATTGAAATGTTTTTTTTGGGTTTTTAAATTATTTGAATGTTTTTGGATTTTTGATATATTTGAATGTTTTTGGTATTTTGATAATTAGCTATGTATAATCAATCATAAAGAAACTAAGAACAAGAAATACTAAGAAACTATGTACAAATAATACATATAATAAATGATACTAGCCTATGAGTCTCATGTGAGACTCCTTATCATGGTGTCCTATGTCAAGGAGAGGGATCGTGTGTGATCATGAAGCACGATGGAATAACTAAGACTATGAATCTGAAAGTTATATATGCTATAAATTCCCTAAAATCTCTAAATTATAAACCAACTATGGGGTCCCCCTATAATTCTAATAACTAGATGCAAGTGTAGGGATCTTAGGGACCCATTTGGTAGTAAGAAAAGCTCTCTAAAAATGTTCTCTATGTAGAGGTATGAGATCTCAATGAAACTACCCTGGGTGTGAACACTTTAGCTAGAAGATGTCTAGAATTTTGAGACTATGGTTGCTCTGAAAAAGATCTCTATGGAAGTGTATAAACTCTCTATGTTGGTGATGGAGGCCTCAACTATGTTTAAATCTAAACTAGAAGAAGAACTAAAACTAGTGGTTGAACTAAAAAGGTGACTACAAAGTATAAGATGGATCTAAAGTGGGGAGTGGTAACTCATATGGAACTTCACCAACTATAAAAATATAATTAACATTAATGAATTTTAGAAGGTATAACTCAAAGTTTTTGAATCCATGGTCAACCAAGTAACATATCAAAAAATTATACACTGGGAACAATAGTGAATGGTGTGGCCACATGTGTTAGAACAACTTGTAGAGGAAATATAATCTCACATAATGAACTCTATATATGCCCATTGAATCTAGTGATAACTATGTCCATCAAGGTAATATCCTACCCTAAATATCCTAAATGCTATAATAATGTCATAGTGCACATGTTCACACTAGATCCATCATCTATGATAACACTATGAATAAGATGATGATGAATGTAATATCTGATAAAGAGTACATGATAATTTGAATCATCCTCGACTATCTCCTACTCTAAGAAGGAGATGGAAGGTCTAACTAGAACTCTAGAATTATATACACCAATCATGTTTCTTAAAGGATGTAACTCAACTAAAGGTGCCCTATATGTATTTGGTGGGGGGTGTGCATGATATGCATGGTAAACACTTGATGTATCCCCTATCTCATGTTTAGAATGCTATAGAAAAGGATCTAAAAATATTTTCAAAAATTTATCATGTGTTTGCTTTGCTTGAGGAGACTCAACTGAAGTGCCAAGATCAATAATGTTTCCATTTATCAAGTCCTATATCTTGTGTTTCAAATTGATGCATATATTTTTTGTGTGGCTTGGTGCCCTATGAAATTTAGAAAATGCATGCTGATCATATCCCCATGGAAGAGGCTTTATTGGATCAACTTTTTGAATAAAAGGGAAATATATGATATTACATTCTAATAGCTACTATAAAACTCTGGATGGAGGAACTAGTAGATTAGTAAAGGTTAACTAAGGATATGATAATAAAACCACATGCTAAGGGGGATCTAAAGTCACATTGACTATAGGTTGATTCTAACTCTTTCTATCATTGACCTTGACTTTGTATGGGACTTTGTTGTTACTCTTATTTTTTTTTTTTTGATATACTTGTGTACTTGAGTTTGTGCATTAAAATTAGTTTGAATTCTCTTTGTTTTAGTTTATGACATAAATTAGTGAAGGAAGATAAACATTTGAACATTATTGATTCATGCAAAGCTAGTAGAAGAATCTATTTGAAGAGATATTTTAACTTTTGATCGACCATGGAGCTAGTCATCTTAGCCAAGATAGTCTTATATCAAAGAACATAATCTATGAGATACTCATTTGACCTTTGTTTCTATTATGAAACTTGGGCATATGAAACCTTATTGCCAATGTTGATGCTAAAATGAGCTAGGAACATGTCAGCTAAAGGATTGAATGTATTGACTGACTGATTTGGTAGACAATAGAACCATTGAAAAACATAATCCTTTAGACTCCATGGAAATAGCTTGGTAAGTAGCTATTAATTTAGCACATAGTAAAAGAATGCTATGTGAAAGGCTCCCAAATGTTTATCTGTATCACCCTTGCCATCATATAAAGTGAGCTTGAGTTGAACAAAACCTTGTGGCAAGGGTGTAGAAGCAATGTGACATGCCAATGGTGTATGTAGTAGAGAAAAAGAATCCAAATCCTATGTAGGTCTAAAATCACCTTGATCAAGATATAGCACCTTGGATTGAGGAGATATTATCTCTTGTATAAGGGCTACCACATCAAGAAACAAATATGTACTAGTTGTAACTAGTGACATAGAGGAAAGTTGGGCTTCTATAGGGGGTTATTAAGACATAGTTGCCCTCGTAGTGTCATTTACAACTGATTGCTCTATGGTTTGAGAAGATTTAACATTGTTCATTTTTTTACTCTTATATTATTTTAATCATGTCATCTTTCATGTTTGTAAAAGATCTTATAGTTCCCTCTTATTAGTTTCATCAAATCTGGTGCATTGGGCCATTGTTAAGGTAGGAAAACAAATTAAAAATTGACTAAATTTTTTGTAATAATTTGTAAAATTCAAAGTGTTATGGAAGAAAATTATTGAATATAGGAAATGTAAAGCCCTAAAAACAACAAACTGGAAAGTGCATAAAAAGGATATGAAGCTCACAAACATGTAAGGTGATACCTCAAGAAGTAAATAGGAGATAGTATATGCAACTAGGGTTTTGAATGAATTTATTTTAAAATTACTAAGTAATTTTAAAATTTGATGTAAATTTTTCATTTAAATAATTAATCAAAATATCAAAAAAAATAAGAAATATATTGGGAAAATATCGATACCTAGTATGGACAAGGGTTTGAAAGAAAATTATTTTAAAATTACTATGAAATTTTAAAATTTAATGTTAATATTGGTGTATTATTCATAACTTATTTAAGGGTATAGAGTAATAAAATAAATAAATAAATATGAAATAATTAAGCTACTAATTTGTATAATTTGATTGTAATTTGAACCTTTCTAGATATTGTAATAAGACTTAGTTAGAAACTAACTAAGACAATTATTATAGGGTCTAAAATTTACTATGCAAAACTGGGACACTATAATAAATCAAGATTTGGCCTTAATTTATTGATTGGATAGAAGCATCACAATAAGACACCTTAGGGTCTGACACTATAGTCCTCTTCTGCCACTATTGTTTAAGAGATTTGAGATTTTTGAGTTTTCTTTGATGTTTCTATGTAAGCCTACCTATGAAATTTTAACTTTTGGATGTTTGTAAAATTCTTTATGGAGCTAATTTAGTATTCAAACCCTATACTCCATTATATTTTGACAAAATTTGGGAAAGAGGTGGGGTTAGTGTGTGTAAGATGCACTAAACATGTATCCACACCCTTTGTGTGGGCACACTACTTACATACCAATACTTTGAACAGGGATCAAGCCATATTAGTTCTCCCACTTGATGTGCTTTATGAAATAATGTGTATGAAGATAAAAAATGCTAAAATTGGGTGTGATTGAGATGGCTAGGGACTGATGTAAGGATTTGAATAATCTTGTAGTATTGGCTAGCTATATGTAGAGAATAGGGAAGAATACCTGAGTAGTATTGCTTGTATTCTTATTTGCTTAGTGATATTTTCCAACTCCTTCTAAATGACCTTTGAATTGGTTGTTATATGGATCTATTGGTCATGGGTTGAATGTGCTCAAATTAAGCTGACATGAAGATGGATAAAAATGAAAAGGAACTAGCCATTGGGGGTAAAAATGCATGTCGATAGGAGTGTTAAAAGTAGACATTAGAGGGCCTAGTGTTATAGCCCTGAGCTAACAAGGCTTGGGGGATAGATTTGTCATGGAAAGAGTAGTCTAGTTGAGCTAAGATCAGGTCTGGAAGGATATGGATGACTGAAAATGAGTGAAAAGATGCCTATGAGGGTCATGAGAATAATCAAGAGGGACATATAGGTTAGGTGTCATTATCCACAATCAAATTACTAATTTTCACATTTTATATGACTATACTTATTATTATGAACATCTTGTATTCTTTATGATTTATTGTGGTCATTGATTAAGATTTTGAAAGGATTTCATTTGAAGTTTGAAATATCTTAGATCATTGATTCACCCCCCTCCCAATGATTATACCTCCAAAATAGAGATGTGTAGAAGAACTCATTGACACATGTCACTATTCTAGGATCAGTTACAAGCAATAAAGGAGTTAAAAATATCTTGAAACCTCCTTAATGTGTCAACTTTCTTGATGATGATCTCTTCATAGAGTTGGTGTAAGAGTGACTCTTGGTCATCATCAACTCATCCTTGTATCTACTTGGATGGAAGTTACAAGCTTCCATATTGATATATGTCCAATTAAAGTTCTCCAATGCCATCCTAGGCCACATCATGGTCTTTTCACCTTGGGAGATGATAATTGAGTTTCACACTTGTTCAGGCTTCTAAGAACATGCAATTTAGTCCTCCTAAGATGTAAGATGGATAATCTCTCTTATTTTAGGCCTAATTATCCACTTTTAGACTATATAATCATCATTAAGATATATCATGTTAATGGTGAAATTTTCTAATACCTATATTTTGGCTTTATAAACCTATACAAATGTCTAGGAAAGCTTACAAGCTTCAAGACTCTATAAACTAGCTCCAAGATGCACTCTTTTAGGCCAAAATCCATACATTTCCTCCCACACATGTGAGATAGTGACTCATTAAGGTTCCATTATGTGTGTATAGGTCATAAAATAACTTATAAATTTATTCAAGATCATTTTTGGGCATTAGTATGATCTATACCTCCATCGAGCTCTTAGAAGGGTTTAAAGTGGCCACTCATCTTAACGATGATTCATACCCTATAGAGCATCAATGCCTAAACTAATTTAAATAATTATAAGTAAACAAACCAATTAAAACTAACCAATCATCTAGGAACACCATGCATCTTATCAAGTGAGTTTTGATCAAAGAACCATGCTCTCTCAAGCTCCTCTTTAGGAAAAAATGAGGTTTTAAGAAATCTCTAGTCTTAATGATTGTTTATAAAGTTGTGGGAGTGTATAAATGAACAAATTATAGGGGTTTGTATTGGGATACCTTAATCACCACCTCAAATAGACATTATTTTCCATGTAAATTCTCTAATGAGTTCTAATCATTGAAAAATGGTCTCTTGGGTGGGTAGAGTTAGTATGAAGATCGAGAAAGTTATTTTATGCCTTATGAGCCTCAAAACACATATAATTGGATATTAATGTCTCCAATAGGTCTAGGAAAAATTTTATCCTATCTATAAATGATATCCAATTTAAAATAACCTTCAAATAAATCTCTACAACTTGATCCAATGCTGAGAGGGTTTGTAATCCAAATGATAATTTTGACCCTAAAGGCCCATTCCATAACACTTGAATTCAATATAGGTATGCCCATAACTACAAAAACCTTCACCATTATCCCTAAATTTAAAAATCCTCACAATATTCTTAACTCCAATATCAATACATAAAACACATACCATCCTTAAACTCTTGGAGGTAGACTTAGATTCCTCCATTAGGCATGTGCATGCTTCTCATGACAATCTTTTTGTCTATCTCACTTTTGTTGAAGCCATTCATTAATATTAGTGAGTTAATGGAGTAAATGTGACTTTTATCATTCTTTAATGGGTCATATACTACCTTAAGGGTCTCATGACCATTTCATTTTGTAATATTATAATTTTCTTGATCATAAGTGTGGACCTACAGGTCTATAGACCTATAAGTCTACATTCACCTTTATTTGAACCATTTTTAATATGTCTCTTGGACTTGTGGGAAATATAAATGTGTCTCATCATGATATGAAACATCTTAAAACCTATAATTAATTATATATCTCTCATGTAATACAAAATTTGTCTCCATAGACCACTCTTGCATAGTCAAGCCTCTAGGTTCTCCTCTAAGTTTGTCACCCCATCAAGGCTTGAGGTTGAACCCTATCTTGTCATCTTGATACCCACATTGACTCTAATCAAGTTATAAATTATTATGGTATCACAAACCTTGATTCACCTTTAAACCCAATAATCAAATTGGAACACCACTCCTCTACTTCCAACCTACCTATAGGTTTGTGTTTAGCCCTAGAACTTTCCCTTTTTACTATTTGGTATATTTTATCTCAAATAAACAAGGATTTAAGTATATGTAAATTTGATTAATTATTTAAGATATTCTCCACCATTCCATTAGACTCAACCAACTTTGAATACTCTCTTAAGATTTTCACAATCCTTCTTTTAGACCACACAATCCACTTTAGTTAAGTGCTTGAACGGGTTGTAGGTGATTATTTGGTATTCTATCACTTGAAAAATATTAGAGGTATTTAATCCTTACACAAATATTTTGGTGTATTCCACACATCACTATAATGAATCTTCTCAAATCTACCCATGGCATGCCTATAGATGGTGGTATGAGGATCTTAGATGTTGGACCTTAGCATTGGGGTATTTTTAGTTGATCTAGCTTCCTTGATGAATATTTAATATTAAAAGTATAAATTAAGGTTTATTTAACACTTGTATATTCTCTTCATATGATATTTTATCCTCAAAGAAGCATAAATTTCTAGGCTCAAACCTAGCACCTCACCTTTTTCTCACTCACAGACCTAATTCTTATAATTATCCTTCAAGTATGATAATGGAAACATCTAGTAATTGGTTTGATATCAAATGCACCTATCGAACCTATCTCAACATTCACCTAAAGTTCATGAACTTCCCAACCTAACCACTCAGGCCTCTAAAATTTATTTCTTACATCGAATCATGTGCATTATAACCTTAGAAGAAGGTTAATTTATTATTTGATCTTGTTGGTACATTTAGGATATCTGAGAAGGATGGAAGATACATAAAAATATATATATAACCTAATTATAATCACTTCCATGATACAAAAATTAGACATTCTTAGTCTTTTGCCATTATTCTTTGTGATTATACCTCAAACTTGTAATCTTCTTCAATATGAAAATTTCTTGCCTCTTTAACTTCACACATGCCAACTAGGTGAAATAAATGGTATGATATGGTTAATTTAATATTTTATGATCTCATGTAATAATTAATTTCCATAAATGAGTTCACAAATTCCCTAAAACCATTTAAAATCAACTTTGTGTGAATGAAGAGTGTATTATGACTACCTAAACTTCTTAATAATTATTCATAGAGAAGGATCCATTAATTTGATTAATATGGCCTTAGATTTGAAGGGAATTAGCTACCCTATTAACCATTAATATCATTCTCTCTCTCTCTCTCTCTCTCTCTCTCTCTCTCTCTCTCTCTCTCTCTCTCTCTCTCTCTCTCTCTCTCTCTCTCTCTCTCTCTCTCTCTCACACACACACACACACACACACACACACACACACACCAAGTGAAATATGCTGACCATCATGAAGCTGCCAAGGAAGTTGATAGGAGAGAAAATAATATTTTATACTCTTTTCAGACCTATAACAAATCAAAATTCCTAGTTTGAGTCTAAGGGAGATGGAAGAGGCCATGGAGGTGCCTAAAAAGGACATTAGTTTAGAAACCTACAACCACCCTTTTGAAAACCTCTCTTTTACCATGAAAAATTTCATATCATGCTTGTAAACCCTCCTATAATAGCATCAATTAAGTTTATCATGCCTATACATATGTATGAAGTGTGCCAAGATCATTCTCTATCTATTTATCTATTATTCCTTGTGATACTCCCTTTTTAATGTTATAAAATGATCAAGAAACACCTAAAAAAGGTTTATAGCTTTAGAAAGGAATATTGACACCTTTATGATAGTTGTATAGACTAAGGGGTTTGTGATATGATCATGACATGTGTTAGATGACTCAAAAATGTCCTCTAAACATTCAACACCTTTTGAAATAGCTTTAATAGGTCATGACATGAATAGACTAACACAAGACTAAAATAGGCCTTTACCTTAAACTTGTCAAAAAATTCTTAAATATTTCTAAACTTGTCTAAGACATTCATTTGGACCCCTTGGAAAGGGGGACGTAGTGTAAAAGTCAAGTTTTTTTATGAGAATCACCTTCGGTATCCAAAATTGGCTAACATATTTGGTGACCTCCTAGGATTGCATGGTTGATATGCTCATTAGACTAGTTGCCTAATCCATCCATTAGGCATGGAGTCATCTTTCACTCAAACTTAGACCTAAACTGACCTTGAAACTTGACTTCAAATTCCTTTAAATAGTTGAGACAATTGAATACCTCACTAAAACAATAAAATAAGAAGCAAACACACCAAATAAAAATGAATATTTGAAATGCATTTAAGGATCTTCAAGGTGATTGATTAAGAAGGCATATTACATATGATTTTCAATTTGATAAATCTCCATCACCTTTATAGTTGTTTCCATGTGCTCATGATCTTCATGGTGATTTCTTGGGAGAAATACAACCTCAGTTGTAACAATACCTTTCTCTTCAAAGGTGATTGGTTCATACTTATTAGAGGCTATTTCCATATTGATCAAGACCTCATATTATTCAATTAGGATATCCTATATCTCAATTCCAAATAAAAATTATTCATGGGGACTTTATATGCAAACATTCCCTTGAGATTCTTCCATTATCAAACTAATCATCTCTTATTTGTAACAAAAAGGAAGACTAGCACTTTTAGTCAAAGGATGGGGTTCAAAATAGATTTTTACCTCTTCTAGTCTCCTTGAGGTATCTTATAAAGTATCCACATGGATCTCAATTTTATCTAGTTACTCAAATTCATTAAGATGCTCTAATAACTATTGTTCTTGATTATCCATGGTCCCAATGAGATGACTAGTTAATTGGGTAGGTGTTATGAATACCTTAATTAGGTTTTGATCTTCGTAAAGAGTGTTATCTCCTTCAAATTCTACTTCAACATGATTAAATCATCTCTTTATTCATATCCAAATATTTATTCATTATTCTCTCCACCAAGGGGAGTGCCAATGATGAGTTCTTCTTCATATTGACTTGAACGGTCTTCTTCATAGCCTTTATTTTGTTCACTTGCAGCTGCAACTTGAATTTCATTAGTATTCAAGAGAACATGTTATTCATTAATGATGGGTTGTTAAATATCAAAAAACAACTTTGGGTTCTCATGATCAATTAACTTTTCCTTATTCTCTCTCCATTCACCAAACAATTCCTCAAACCTTGATATGTTTTGATCTTCACTTTTGTCAACATGGACCTCTTTATTAATTTTGAGAGATATCTTAGATTTAATTCCATGATGATAAAGTTTTAGGTTATTGATGAGGGAGGGTTGGGATTTAAAAAGGTTCATAAATTGGATTAAAGCTTGGGACCTCTCTCTTATTTTGTATGCCCTCTTGGATAGACCTCTATGATGGGAAGGTTTAAGGTTCTTGAGGAGAGGTGAATGATGCTTAAATAGGCATAATTTACTTTTTAGCTTCAACTTATGGATCTATACATGGTTCATTTTTATTTCCCCATGAATCAACCACTTGATTCCAACTTAGGTTCTTGGACATAGGATCCTACTCTTGATGGTGTGTTGTAACTTGAGGGGTGAAATAAGGATTAGAGAAGATTAAAAGTTACCTTAGAGACTCATCAAATTTATAATTTTTAAAGGGCCTGGGATAAGGTTCATGAAGGATATTAGGTTAAGTTTGGGGATAATGGGGGTGGATCTCATATAATCAATCCTGTTTTGATGGCTTATTTCAAGTTAGAGAAAATTAGGAGACCAAGAGGATTGATTTAGGATTGGTGAGGGTGATTGAGGATGCCAAAACTTTAGTTCTTAATCTTCCCATTTTACTAATCTATCCTCCATGAATTGATTAAAATATTTTATTTCCAGCCTTTTATTTGTTAATTCATGCTTTTTTCCATCTCAAAGACTACCCACTCACTTCTTGCAAACTATAATGACTCCCTTAACTTTTGAATGAGGTGACAAGGGGCAACATAGATAAATTCCACATTTCCATCTATCTTTCTCAACACCATTTAATTATTATACATATTCATGAGTAAGTGATAATATTTTTATTTTTTAGATTGTATTTGGGTTTCTATACACTCCTCCTTAGCTCTTAACTCATGTTGATGTCAAGATTGAAAAGACTAGTACAAAGGTTGACAAGCTTGTTAAGGTTGATGAGGAAAGGAAGAAGGATAGTGTTATTGGTATTGAGGCTAGCCACATTGATAGTTAGTATCATATAGAGGGTAAATAATGTCATTTTAGTGATGGTATGGATCAACATAAGACTAACATGGTTCATTAGGATGTTAATAAGGACTAATATATTGATGATAGAGCTCACCAATTTGGGTAAAAAAAATTTACTCCAAATTCAATAATGAAACCTAATGAAAAAGACAAATAGCAAAGTTTAATTGATTGTAAGAATACCTAAGATGATAAAAAAAATTGATTGTTCTCAGATTCACCATTGGTGCTTGTGTTCATACCTATAAAGGTTGATGCATTGAATAACACACTAATCACTCTTTAATGGATGAAGTCTCTCATCCCATTGGGCATGTAAGAACTATTATAACTCAAATTTGCACCCTTGAGAGGGTGTATTCAATCCCACTCATTTGAGATATATAATGGGATTAGTCTTATGTTGTGGGTGACCTCTAAGTGGACAAAACCTTTAGATTATAGGTCTATCTCTCCTTGATGTATCAATTAGGCTCACAACTATAAACTACTAGATTTTAAGGGAAAAAAGATAAGGATAAAATGAAAGAAACCTAAGGAGGTGATATACCAAACTAGATAATCACTACCAACTAATTACACGTACACATGTAGACCATGAAACTAATCTAAATGTACACTACTCCCAATATGAGTCTCATACATCATCATTTCATGTGGATTTTATGATAGATGATTAGGCTGGAAGGAATAAACAAGAGGTCTAAAATTACACTAATTAATAGATAACCACACTCAACACTTACCCTTCACTTAAAAACTTCACATGACCTTCAAGAGAAGCTTTCAAACTACATATAGGTGTTAGAATAGGACAAAATTTCAAGGAAGACTAATCAAATCACTTAACAAGATCAAGTATCCATGCATGAACACTAAGTATAGTCATATAAGGAGGTAAAAACAATAATATTCATTTATAAAAGACATACAAATGAGTAGGAATTTTCCATACTCAAGTGGAGGATCCAACAAATTCCAAAATTAGGTATACTTATAGAGAAAGTGAGAAAGGAGAGAGAGAGAAAAAAAAAACATATAGGAACTCTTTTAAAAGTGTCACTATTCTTGGACTAGTTACAAGTAAGAAATGAGTTATAAACATCATTAAAACCTCCTTCATATGTGTCAAATTACTTGATGATGATCTCTTTATCGATTTAGTGTAGGAATGACTCTTGGTCTTCATCAACTCATCCTTATCTCTACTTGGATATAAATTATAGGCTTCCATATTGAAACATGGCCAATTGAAGTTATCCAATTCCATCCTAGGCTAAATCATGTTATTTTCACCTTGGAAGAGGATGATAATTGAGTTTCACACTTGTTCATGTTACTAAGAACTTTCAATTCAATCCTTAAAGGTTCAAGATGGATAATCTCTCTTATTTCAAGCCTATTTATCCACTTTCAAAATGTATAGTCATAATGAAGACCTCTAAAGTGAATGGATAAATTTTTTAATACCTATATCTTAGCTTTAGAAACCTGTGTAAATGGTTAGGAAATATTACAATCTTAAAACTTCTATAAACTAATTCCAAGAGGCACTCTTTTAGGCCAAAACCTATACATTTCCTCACACACATGTGAGTTAGTGACTCATTTAGATTCCACTAGGATTATATAGGTCATTAAATAGTTTATAAATTCATTCAAGAGCATTTCAAGTCATTTTTAGGACCTATACCTCTATTGAGCTCTTAGAAGGGTTAAAAGTGGTAAGTCATCGTAACAATGATTCATAGCCTATAGGGCCTCAATGCTTGAAATAATGATAATAATGATAATTAAAAACCCCCTTCATACTACCCAATGAGTTAGTATCACCATGTGTCTTCTCAATTTATTTTTTAGCATAGAACCATGCTCTCTTGAGCTCCTCTTTAGGTAAAATTAGGGTTTTTAGAAATGTCTAGTCTTAATGATTATATATAAAGTTATGGGGCTATATCAATGAACCAATGGTATGGGTCTGGATCAATATAAATTAATAAACACCTATAATATCCATTAGTTTCATTTAAAATTCTCCAAATAGTTCTAAGCATTGAAAAATGTTTTCTTGGGTAGGCAAATTGAGCATGAAGACTAAGAAAGGTCTTTTAGGCCTTAAGAGCCTCAACACACATATCATAGGATAGGAAGGTATAAAATAAGTTTGGGACCAATTTTATCCTATCCATTAATTATATCTCATGTAAAATAACCTTCAAATAAAAATTTTCAACTTGATTCAATAATAAGAGGGTTTGTAAGCCAATTGATAATTTTGGCCCTAGAGACCTATTCCTTGACACTTGGCTTCAGTATAGGTATGCCCATCACTACACTAACCTTGAACATGATCCATAAATTTAAACATAATCAAAATATTATTAATTATAATATTAATACATAAATCACATACAATCCTTAGACTCTTGGAGGTAGACTTAGAGTCCTCTATTAGGCATGTGCATGTTTCTCATGACAATCTTTTTATGTAATTCACTTTTGTTAAAGCCATTAATTCATATTGGTGAGTGAATGTAGTACATGTGACTCTTATCATTATTTAATGGGGCATATAATACTTTTAGGGGCTTATGACAACTTCATTTTTTTATATTTTTATTTTCTTGATCATAAGTGTGGACCTACAAGTTTACAGACCTATAGGTCAACATTTACCTTTATTTGAACCATTTTAAATATGTCTCCTAAATATTTAAGAAATATAAATGGGTATCTTAATTTTTTTAAACCTTTTAAAACCTATAATGAATTTTATATCTCTCATGTAATGCAAAATTTGTCTCCATGGCCCACTCTTGTATAGGTAGGCCTATAGGTTCTCCTCTAAGTCTATCACCACATCAAGGCTTGAGGTTGACCCCTCTCTTGTCCTCTTGATACCCACATTAAATATACTCAAGTTATAAATTATTTTCATGGTCTCCTAGATATTTATTCACATTTAAACCCAATAATCCAACTTGAATACCACTCCCTTGCTTGCAACCTACTTTTATCTCTATGTTTAGGCCTAGAATTTTCCCTTTCTATATTTTGTCTTATTGATCTCAACTGAAAAATGATGGAAGTATATGTAAATTTGAGTCATTATTTAATATCTTATTCACCATTAAATTTTGGATAAAACCAATTTGAATACTCTCCTATGATCTTCATAGTCCTTCCTTTAGACTCAGACACTCCACTCTAGTTAAGTGCTTGAAGTGGCTATAGGTGATTATTTGGTATTTTAGAAATTAAAAAATATTGAAGGTATTTAATACTATTTTTCATCTTTATAAAAACATCTTGGTCATATTAAACCTATCACAATCATGCATCTTCTCAAATCTTCCTGTGTTAGGCCTATATATGGTGGTTTGAGGATCTTGAATGTTGGACCTTGACATTGGGGACTTGTCTGTTGATCTAGCTTCCTTGATGTCTCTTTAAGATTCCAAGGATATGTTAAGGTTCATTTAAAACTTGTTTATTATATTCATATGAGCTCGGATCCTCAAGGAAACACATCTAGGCTCAAACTTGCCACCTCACCTTCTTCTCACTCATAGACCTAATTCTTATAATTATCCTTCAAGTATGATCATGGAAACATATAGTAATTGGTTTGATATAAAATTAACCTATAAAAAATGTCTAAGTATTCACTAAATTGCATTATCTTCGAAACATAACCTCTTATGCATCTAAAAATGGTTTCTTACATTAAAGCATGTGCATTAGATCTTGTTGGTACCTTTAGGAGATTTTAGGAGGATGGGAGAGACATAAAAAAATATACAACCTACTTATAATCACTTCCATGCCTACACACATAATACATTCTCAATTTTTTGCTATTATTCCTTATGATTATACCTCAAACTTACAACCTACTCCAAAATAAAGCTTTCTTACCACTTATACTTCACACATGCCAACTAGGTGATATAAGTGGTGTGATAGGGTTAATGGAATATTATATGATCTCATGTAATTATTAATTTCCATAAATGAGATCAAAAATGACCTAGAACCATTCAAAACTGACCCTATGTGAATATGAAGAGTGTATTATGACTACCTAAAGTTCTTTACAATTTTTCATAGAGGAAAATCCATTAATATGAGAACTATCACCATGGATTTTAAGGTCATGAATACCCCTATCAATCAATAATATCATTCCATCTAACTCTCTCTCTCCTATGCACACCAAGTGAAAACTATTGACCATCATGAAGATGTTAAGGAAGTTGATAGGAGAGAAAAGAAGGTTATCTAATTTTATAAGAATGTAGCTCATCCAAATTCCTAGTTTGAATCTTAGGGAGATAGAGGAGTCCATGGAGGTTCCTAGAGAGGAAATTTACTCTAGAAACCTATAACCATCCTTTGGAAAACATCTCTTTTACCACAAAACTATCAAATTCTACTTGGAGACTCTGCTAGAACATCATCACTAAAGTTTCTTATGCCTGTATGGATGTATGAAACATTCCAAGATAATTTTCCAACTCTTTTCTTATTATTACGTAAGATAATCCATTTTTTACATTATAAAATGATCAAGAAACACCTCAAAAAGGGATTATAACATTAGAGATAAATATTAACACTTTTATGATAGTTGTACAAACTAGGGGGTTTTGAGATGATCATGACATGTGTTTGATGAATAAAAAAGGTCCTATAAACCTTTAACAACTTTTGAAACAACTTTAATAGGTCATGACATGAGTAGACTAACACAAGTCCAAAATAGTCCATTACCTTAAACTTGTCAAAAATACATTAAACAATGCTAAAATTATATAAGACATTCATTTAGACCCCTTGGAAAGGAGTACCTAGTGTAAAATTTAAGTTTTTGATAGACTCACCTATGGTAGCCAAATTTTTATAACAATAATCACATGGAACACTAGAATAGTCAATAAACCTAAATGTACATATAGAGACTAGGATCAATAAGGTAGGCTATAAAAGCATGTTTATGCATAAGGCCTAAGTTGTGAGATCCAAAATGGAGTACATAAAGAATGGATAAGTTAAATTATTGTTGAATTATCTTGGTATTGATATAATATCATATATTATCAACTTATTTAATTTAAGAGGTGTATTATACCTATTGAAAACTAGGAGAGCAATGGTGATCAGATCTTCCATCTTGGAGAAACCAATATGGGATTAGTTTATCATTTTCATAATGGTATAAATAGGTCTATTTATTTAAATTTAGTGGATGCAATCATTTATTTTTAGTTTAATAAGGAAATTCATAAGGTTATATGTGGTCAATTATATGAAAAGGAGACACGCTACCAAGAGGGGTTGTGTGAAACCAATAAGAGAACTGTGAAAGTTTCTTTTGAGTATCCAACTCAACTTGAATATTGTAGGTACCTAGATAAGATATAAAAAACATTTAATAAATTATCTAAAATGATACCAGTTTATCAAATAGGCTCAAAAGTGATAAAGTACAAGCAAGAGTGAGTTTAGGCCTAACGGTTACCTACAAGTCTGTCATAGGTCTAATTGAAAAAAGGTGACTACTTGAGATGGATGGAAGGTGTCAAGGAAGTTTGAATAAGGTAAATAATAACATTAAATTTTTTTCCAACACTTTCTAGATACCATAAAATTTCTAATAATCCTGTTGAATAATATTCAGTCTCAAAGTTGTAATCTAGGCTTAATGTCTACCCATAAGCATGTGAGGGTAAAAGTGAAGAAACACACAAATTTTAGAATGAGTTGATAGGTGAATACTATTTTAAGATTATTTAAATGTATGTATAGGGATTAAATTACCAATATAATCATTTTTAAGTGCCTAGATAAAATAAAAGGCAGACCTACAAGTCTATAGGCTTATAGGTCAACATTCTCAAGCAAGAGTGTTAACTTTGCATAGAATGATGGTAGTTTGAAGAAAAATTGGGTGTGAGAGACATGTAAGATGTTAATAAAGTATATTTTAGGCATATTAAATAGGATAAATTATGAATAAACTGTATTTTAACCTAATCAAGTGTCAAACCCAAAGAAGACTTTTAAGATTGCTAAAAAGAGCTCTCTTTCTAGGCCTATTTTCAAGTTTTGAAGAAAAGGTACAATGTTTATCTTTAGTTTTGGAATTTGAATGAATTTTATAGGTTTTTTTGAGTCATAATAATCATTTATAAGTGTTTAAAATACTCTTAAGTTTATTTAAAGGACCAAAAACACCTATGACCATGCACATAGTCCAAAATGCACACAAAATGATGAAATTTTGGCTTGTTTGAGGGGTACAAACGGTTGATAAAGGAATAATAATGAGTGTAATATATGGTGAAATGTTGGTAAGATCAAAAATAGGATTTTTTTTAAACACATTAAAACTCTTAATATCCATTTTTTTGAGATTTAAACCTCTTTAGGCTTGTAATTTTGCCAACTAGGGCTAGAAAGCTAGAAACTTGCCTAAATTGTGTTTTAACCCAAGACATGACTTTAAAATTTTCAAATGGAATTTATTTAATTTTAAATAAAATATTTTTAGGTTTTGGGGTGGTAATGTATGGCATTTTATAGTCTCTAGTATTGTGGGCTTGCATTAGGTTTAATTAGGCCTAAATGGGAAAAATGGAGGTTAAGAAAGTAGGTCTACCTTGAGATTTAGATCATTAAATTTGTTTTGAAGATGTAAGGGGATCATTAAGTAGGTCTACCTTTAGATTTACTTTTAATTTCCATATAAGTGCTACATATGCATCAAAATAAGTATGTATGCATTGAAATAGGGTTACAAAGACTATGCCTTCCTATAGCAAAACATGACAAATATGAGAGAGATTGTAGAATAAATGTGTAAAGATGATTGGATAGGGATATAAAATATATTTATAATGAAATATAGGAATTTAGACCCAAATATATGAATTTTCACTTCATAATCACTCCAAATGGGCAATTTTAATGCAAATGGATGAGTCATAGAGGACAATGATGATTCCTTATGCCAACTTGATGAAGAAGGGGATCATTATAATATTACACACATTAAGGTTATTTTCATGAATATTATTTGTTAGTTTCCTTGATTTTAACTTACCTTTTCATGATGAGACACTTGTCATAGACCTCTCATATGCCTCTCTTCTCTCTCCTTTTCATTATCTTCTATATGTATGGCATGATTTGGCTTATAAAGGCATCCTTCCACCAAGAGTATGGTGTATCCTTGGTAACTTGTATTCATATTTATAAATAAATGTATATTTTACATCCTTCTATGAATTTTTATAGTGTAGATCAATGAATGGTTGATCCAGGCAAGTGTAGACTTAGCTCACTTTGTCTTGTTGTCCTATTCTTCTTGTCTTCTTCAAATTTGTTTTTCTATTTTTGTGAAGAGTATCATTAGGGGTTATAAGTGGACTTGGAGTGGATAAAATCTTACTTTATATTCTCACATTTCTTTACCTCTTTCCAAATCATTCACATGACAAGGTTTTTTAGGATAAGTGTATGCTTATGATACTCATATAGGTCTTAGTGCACATCAAAATTAATGGTAGAGGTCACAAAGTTTTTTGAATCACCTCCATTTTAGTTTATATTTTTCTCATACCCTTTTATTTAACAAGTTCTAGATTAGTTGGTAGTTCTTAAGTGATGCATCAAGGTAACTAGCCCCATTTAGAGGTTCAATCCACTCTTTAGGTCACCCACAACCTAGGATTGTTCCCATGCTATCACCTAAGTGAGGAGGATTGAATAACCTACTCAAGGGTGAATTTTTTTATGATAATAGATAGTCCATTAAAAAATATATTCAAAGATAAAGCAAAATAAATAATGGTGTTTTTAGAATGTGATTTGGGTAATCTTCATAGGGCTATGGATGTTCAGATGGAAATGGATCAATGGATAGTGTGGATCCAAAGGTATCTCTATTATGTATATGGAAACCTAGTTGGAAGCAAATCAATGCCTAATAAATCCCCATGAGATAAAATAATAATCATCCCAAAAGGGGAAATATGTTTTAAAATAATCCCAAATGTTGTCAAAATAGTTAATTGTATGTTTCCTAGATAAAATATGCAATAGGGGAAATTAATGCATTGCACATAAACATTTGACTTCCCTTATTTAGATTCAAAATTTTATGTACTGGATGATGTTCCCTTTTATTTGAAAATTTAAATTTTTACAAATTGCATGAAATTTCTAAATTAATTGCAATGATATTTTGATTTCATAAAAGAAAATTATAGATACTAACACTTTGTAGTGTGCCACACAAAAGTAGCCATTTGTTGTGACCAACATGCCCCCATTTTTATAAATTAGAATGGAGATCCACTTACTTTCGAAATGATTATTATTTGTATCTTGATTAATTTTATGATATGAGGGTTTATGAGAAATTTAATTCTAAATTTTGTTCATCATGTATATTTTAAAAAACTTTGGCCTAAAATTAAGTTGAGATAACAATGGTTCAAATGGTCTAATGGCCAAGTATTTTCATGGAATTAACCTTATTTTATTTGAATAAACTAATTTTAATATTGAATGAATATAAAAATCCTATGGGTGCAAGTCACTCTTTGTGCAGATATACACATCCATTCTCATTCAATTACATAAAATTAACATTTTATTCATGTTCATGCAAAAAGAATTGAAGCTTACTATGAAAATTATTTGGCAATCCACACAGATACACCTTACACTCCTAGAGATCATATTTCAAAGTATTGACTACCAAAGTCTAGGATAATATGACTATCCTTTATTTTTTTATGTCCCATTATTAAAATATTCTATATCCTAATGGAAAATATTAAGTAACAAGTACTTTTGATAATTAAATTTCATGCAATAGTGTCGCAAGCCTAAATATCACAATATAGAATGCTACAGCTCAAGACTACATAAATCAAAACACTATGATAATGTAACTTGTATTGATTGTGACATGTGTCTTAATATCACACTTCCACACACTCTTTGGGTTTTAAATTGTCAATATAATGAACAAGGTATTATGATGAAGTGACATGATGCAATGTGTAAATATTAAGTGTAGATATATATGTAGACATCTAAATTTGATAGCTTCATTTATCATCACATATATTAATATTAGTTGACACAAATTTCACTTATTCCATATAATTTTATTTAGTATAACCCCTTATAATCATTTATCTAATAAACCACTTCATTATTCTTCATCCACTAAACTTATTCCTACCCAAAAATCACTTAATTCACTAAAATTCCTATTATCTATTGGAAGAAAAATGATTGAGAGGGGGGGGGGGGGTGAATCAATCTTCAATATTTTTTAAAAAATTACTTAAGCAATCATATCTCATTTAGATAAGCATGCTCATCTTAACAAGCATAAGCATCAATCTACAAGAGAATGAAATATATGAACACAATATGTATGTGGGAAACCCTCAAGGGGAATAAAACCCATTGAAACACATCTTTGACAACTTTTCCTATAAGACCATGAATCAATTTTAGTTAAGTACCAATCCAACAAGGAGCACCAACCCCTAAGTTTTTCAAGCACCAACTTTATAGGAGGATACAACCCCCTTGATGATCAAGAACCCACTTAATCAACACTATCAACATATCCACCTTGTTCTTGTTTCCATCTAAAAATTGATGATGGTATTCTATTTCTCTATCACACTCAAATTTTCCTCTCACATATGTAGGATTGCTCTTTACCTTCTTCACTCAATTAACCCTTCTATGGCCTTAAAACTATCATTAAAGCATTCATGAAATATTGTAGATGGCTATGAATAATTCATAAAATTTATTTGATATGTTTCACCACCTATGTAAAATCTCACAATCCTCTTATTCTTTTCTTCACATCTGCACCCTCTTCACTCCTTTTTAGGCCTAAAAATGCCTAGTAGATATACAATATTTTTCTTATCCATATCCTTATAGGTTAGCCAATCACCCTTATCCTCTTAGGTAAGCCATGAAATGGATATTGGAAAACTTTATAGACTTGAATAAAATGTGTTTTGAGTCCCTTTAAACCTAACCTTTCTCAAATAGGCCTTATCTCTCTTTTAGGTCTCATGGAGACTTAATCTTATTAGGCCTAATTATCACATGTTACCTTTTAATCCTTTTATAGAAAATTAAGACACTTTACATGTAATAATAAATCATATGTCATCACAAAATACCTATACTAATCTCATATATACTTTATAACACTTTTTAACTCAAATTACTACTTAGAGATAATCAATATAATAGTTCATATTAGCCCTATGTATACACAAAAAGTTTGTCTCAAAAAATTGAAGCACAAACACAAATTTTCCAAATAACCATAGAAAAAAATATATACATAGAATCCTCATGAACTTAGATTAATTATCATATGAATTGGACCTCATGACTCAAGACAAATGCTCAAACCCTTCTCTACAAGAAGCCCACTTAGAACTACCAGTTGATCTCAAAACACAGTCATGAATATTTGAACTTTAATCTTAGAAAGAATACTTAATATAAATTTTGAAACCTTCAAGATATTATTTTACATCTATATATAAATCTTAAGTATAAATATTACAATATCTTATGGCAAATATTAGTCTTGCAGACCAATCTCTTATCTTTAGTATACACAATCAATTTTGAACCAATCTACTTACTTTATATTTACCACTTAAATCAATTTAATTGATTTAAAATATTATGAAAAGTATGAATATAACATTAATGACCAAAAAAATAACATAATATTCATTGGATTCTTCAGTTAAGTGCATAGATCCTACAACTCATCACTCCCACTTGCTTACTCAACACTACCATTCTGCCTTGAGGACCAGTCATGGTGATTATGACTTTTAACACCTATGTGAGAAATTTTAGGTAATATTTTTGAATTTTTATGATGATATGAGATAATTAGGTAACTATAAAATATATAGGTACTATTATTAAGTCACAACTTTGATCTTGCAAACCAATCTCAATATCTTACACCTTCACTATCTCATCTACAGAGGATAGGTCAACTTATGATCAATGTTTGCAACATATCCACTAACTTCCAAATATTATATCCAATATGGAAATGTGTTACAGGTATTTATAAAAAAACCCATTCATTTATATCTATCCCTAGTCCTTGGAAACACATCCCTAATCTCATTCTCACTTCAACCCAGTTTTTCTCATTGTCTACATCAGTAGGCCTTTTTAGTGATATGATGACTTCCAAGAGTGATTTAGCATATTTGAGGTCTTTACCCTAATAAAAAACCACAATTTTCATATAAAAAATTCAAAATCTTTAATCTCCATCCATTTTACAACTTTGACTCAATTAACCCTCCCTTCTATAGTAAATTTCCAAGAAATAAAGTTATTCCTATAGGGTCCACTTAATCATATGACAAACCAATTCCACCTGGAGATATTAGGGAGAGTCCAATAATTTTTACAAACATCAAACTAGGTCATCCAATCCATTATGATCCATTTCCATCAATACATTTCATATTGGGTCACTATGAGGGTTTTAGGAGGGTTTAAACCACCTTATAGTATTAACCATTATTCATAAAGCTTAAGCCCTTAATCCAAAAACCAATACTTGGAAATTTGAGACAAGACCCTTCCAAATCTACCATGAATGGATTATTTTTTAATTAAAAGGTTAAATGTGCCAATAAACACATGAAATTACTTATTGGGTTGAGAACCCTTCATTTTGTGTACTTAGGAAACCTGAAAACCATATTTCATACTTTTTCTTGTAAACCATGACTTGAAACTTGATCAACATACCTAAAATAAAATTGAAAACCTCTATCAATGCTCATCTATCCTTTCATGATTTGTAAATTGAACCTCATACCCTATTTGATCACCATCTCTCTATTATCTCTTTAGGATCTTGACCTACAAGTCATATAAGACCTTAAAGTAGACATTATAGCTATTGTTCAAGCACTCTCCACCTCATAAACATGATCAAGAAACCTCCCACATTATGTACCACTAATTTACATCCTTCATAGGTCTTTATAACACCTCATGACTCCTCATTAGGTTAGGTAACATCTAGGACTAGTCTAATTGCATGATAGGTCTATAGGTCTTAACCTTATAGGCTCATTTTTAAACACACATGAGTGATCTAATGCCTCATATGCTTATTCAAGTGTTCTCAAACATCCTCTTATTACTTTGTGCATTAATATCATATATCCACCATTCTCCTTCTTGCACTAGACTATGAATACTATGCATAAGCATTCCCAAGAACCTTGCACTCAAGAACAAGTACACAAACATACATATTATATGTTTAGCCTTAACATAAACCAAAAAAAATTATCAGGTTGCCTTCAAATTCTCTTTCAATAGAGAGACAATAGGTTGCCTTCAAATTCTCTATTGTTACTTTGTCACTTGGATTCCTTATCACATACCACTTCACCATGTCTCTTTACCAAATGTATCTTGACATCAATGGCAACACTTCTTTATCCACTTCACCATGTCTCTTTAATATATGTATCTTGAAATCAATGATAACACTTTTCAAGATTATCCACTAATTACTCTCACTTATCCATTATATTAGAATTTTAAATTACAATCCCACATACCCTAGCCTATTCCTAGGCTCTCCTACATCTATAGTCTCTAATAACCTACATAATCACATGAATAATCCACCAATAATCATTATTAGACTTCCAAATGATATTATAAAGGTTTATACCTCTAGAACATTACTTCCTCGAGAATCATCCAAGATAATATTTCACCATTGATCCTCCTATACCCAACTTTAAATGTCTGCCATTTATCTTCCCTCCTTCCTTATATTTAAACACCTTCACTCCTACCTTTTGAGAACAATGAAAAAATAAATCACAAATCCATGAATCAATGCTATCATCTAATTTATTAATCAAGCTATCATTATGCTAAATTTTTGAGTCAACTCGTAAGCAATCTTCATCTATAATATTTAGTATTATTTTTGTTTGAATATTGATAGGGAAAATTTAAATGTTGTTTTAGATGTTTATTTTATAAATGTTTGATCTAATGGTTCTCAATTTTGTTGGTAGATTGTAGATTTGGGCATTTTTGATATAATTTGCATAATTAAAATTCATTGCTCAAATTTTCATCTTACATTTTGGTGACCACACTGGGATCCCTCCTCTTAAATTGACCTCTTGTGTTTTAATTATGTTAATAAATCTTATATTTAAGATTTAAGGTGGATTAAGGCTCAAATTTTAAAAAATTTGGTGTTTAGGTGAAGTTTAGAATTGCTCTAAAAAAAGTGATTTTGAACAAGCAATTTTGACCTCGACATTTATGGTTTTTCCTAACCACAAACCTTGAATAATAACCATGACCATTTTTGCTATATTTCTAACTTCTTAAAAAACTACATCTCGAAAAATGCAATTTTGATTCTTATATACAGTTTTCCCCCAAGAAAGGTGGTTTTGATCTAGGTACAAGATACTAATTGAAGCCTGTGATTTTTATTTCTAATAGTCTGATTATGTTGTAATTATAGGGAATGGGGGGAATATTCCCAAATTAACCTAATACCCCTAATCACTATTTTGACTATCCCACATAATAAGACCTTTTTACAGAGGTGGTTTTGACTCTCATTAGCGGTTTTGAACACAAACAAGCAGTTTTGCATATAACAAAACAAAAACTAAACTATCATTATCCATAATTTATGATTTATTATTAATTTATTTTAGTTTTTATAGTTATAACTAATAATTTATAGACATAATTTATCTTTAATTTTTATATATCTATTTTATTCTAAGGCAAAACTACATCTCTAAATAATTGGTATTGGTCTGAAAAATTTAGTTTTGAATATCTATAGGCAATTTTGATTTAGGGATTTGATAATATATATAAAGTTATACAAAACTACTTGAGGCTAGTGCAATACTGTAACTAGAAAATTCAATACTGTACTTTAAGATATATGATTTTTGAAAAGGGTTAAGATAAATATGATCATTTAATTAATTAAAAACCATCTATGGTTAGAAAAAATCACCTATGGCTATCAATAACACCTTTTATGAAATGTAGTTGTACAGTTGATGGGAACAACACTAGATTTGAAAGCAAGTTATAAAATGATGAATTTATAATTTTGGAAGAAATTATTTTGGATTAAATTAGAATATTATTAAATAATTATATATATATATATATATATATATATATAATTATTATTTAATAATATTCTAATTTAATCCAAAATAATTTCTTCCAAAATTATAAATTCATCATTTTATAACTTGCTTTTAAATCTAGTGTTGTTCCCATCAATTGTACAACTACATTTCATAAAAGGTGTTATTGATAGCCATAGGTGATTTTTTCTAACCATAGATGGTTTTTAATTAATTAAATGATCATATTTATCTTAACCCTTTTCAAAAATCATATATCTTAAAGTACAGTATTGAATTTTCTAGTTACAGTATTGCACTAGCCTCAAGTAGTTTTGTATAACTTTATGGTCACTGTCAACCTAACTATCTACAAAATTATATATCCTAAGTTATAGTATTGAAATTTTAGTTATGGTATTACTTATCTAGAGGTGATTTTACATATTAATAAATGTGTATCTATGTGGAACCTTGATCCCACTAGGGGATGTTACCCTTATACCCCCACATCATGGCCCCTCATCCAAAAATGTTATAGTGTAAAATCACATTTTTTAAGTATTTTTATTAAGGCTTATTGGAATAAAATTTTAAATGGGGTGAATATATTGGAAAATTTGGATTTTATAATGTCTTGTATTGTGGGTCACATTTTGTCTTTGTCTAAAATCTTATCTTGTAGGTCATATTTTTGTCTAAGTCTTGTCTTATAGGTTACCCCTCAAGATTGGAAATTGAAACTACTAAACACTTGATTTGTAGGACACCTATTAAATATTTTGGAATTTTTATAAAATATATTTTGTATATATCACACTTAATTTATTAGTTCATAAATCTTTTTGCTTGCTTGAGTGATAATTAGGGGCTATAGTGGTGTATCCTCTCCTCCCTACATCCTAGCAATAAGTCTTGGAGGATAAAAAACCACTAATAAACCCTTGATTTTTTTAATTTTTAGTGACACCATGGTGTGGAAATTATTCTCATGCACTTTCCATACTATTAGGGGGATAGTGATCATGGACTTCACCACCACACACTAATCCACACTATGTGCTCTGGTGAAGTATAAATATCAAGGACAATTATCGTTAGGCTAAGCAGTTTACCCTAATCAAGTATTATATGAAGGGGAAGAGTTCATTATATAAACAAGGAATTACACAAAACACTTTATGGATTTATGCCCCACATACCTTGTGTATATTGGGTATTCCCCAAGAGAGCCTATATAGCCTATCTTAGGACCTTTTGGCCATAGTAGTAAACTTGTTGCCTAAGTCAATATCAGCTCCCAAGTGATCATCATGTGAAAATGGGGTTGAGAGTGTTTAAGATATTCCATAATAATTAATTGACCTACAAACTCACTTTTGAATATACTGGACAATGTATTCATTAGGTTACACACCGATGAGTTTACTAATATTAGGACTATGGTCTACGTACTTTGGTGTGTGTCATGCTAGACCAATGTTGTTTATGAGCTGAGTCAAACTTTCATCCAAAATATATAGATGGCTATCTATGATTTCTATATCATCATATTTTATATCCTTATTTTCTTGTACATTCTATACATATCCCTATCCTATACATACTTATTTACTTCACATGTCATCATATCTTGTGTATCCTTAATCTTATATAACCTATTACATCATCCCATCTTGTACATATCCTATGTTTATCTTATCATGTACATATTTTTAAAATCCTTCCCATTTCAACCTCATATAGTCTTACCTCCTTTAGATAAATCCCATCTAAATTTGTTAGATTTTTAGGTCACACACTTATCCAAAACATGCTCACCATATCCCCAATACTCATTATACCACCACCCTTATATACTTGTCTAGATTTCAAATCCCATAATATTTGATCCCTCTATTTAACCCCACATCCATCCCATCTTGATCAAATAGATCTAAGAGTTGAGCTAGTCCTTTTGTCCATCCATATCATCTTATTAATCTATTTGTAATTTCACCCATCACCTGATACTTTATTAGATTTCATACTTAGTTGATACCTTGTTAACAACCTATAAATTTATTGATTTTGATCTAACATCCAATAATCATCAATATAATCATCTCTAATATAGTTATATTAACTATTTATATCTAGCACCAATCTACTCATCATCTTGATAGTTTAAATCTAGGCACTAGTCAAATCCCCACCCTTTTTATTGCTTGAAACCTATGCATTCTTGATAGTTTGTTAGCACCTATCATACTATTTTATCTATCTCATCCTCACCAATCACTAGTCATACTCATTCAATATTTCAAACTTACTTTGTCCAAATATCATAGTCTTAGCCAATCCCTAATCTATCTTCACATTAACCCCCTTTTGTCATTTATCCATCTTTCATCCATCATCTACTCAATGGATTTGGAGCCAGTTCTCATGGAATAATACCTATTTACAAACAAAGATGAGACCTTTTTCAAGCCCTAGAAATGAGTGCTTTCCTACATTCTGACCTCAATCCCATCAATCCTAAAATAATGTCCCATGTCCTTCCCCATTAAAAAATCCCATCTACATTTATACCACATGTTATCCCACCATGTTTAATCCCATTATTTATTTATCATAAGCATAATTATAACACCCCTCAATATATAAGTGATGAGGTCACCCTATTTCACAAATATATATTTTCCAATAGGGATGAGTGCCTTTTGAGGATATTGGATATGGTTCCCACCTTAAAAATTATTTTTAACCCTTAATCCTAAATTAACCTCCCAAACAAGTCCTTCATAAAAATTTATCCCCATCTAATTATTTTTACAACCAATCCCATTTCAATCCCCTATCCACTAGTCTTAGTCCTAGTCATGGCCTTTGTAGTCCAAAACTTACCATGTTTAATAATTATATTATTGCAAATAAGGATGTAATATTCTTATAGATCCTTGATATCAGTGTTGAACTTCCCAAAGTTCTTGACCCCATTTAGCTAACCTTACTTCTATTTTGTACCTATCCACAATCAAATCCTCTATCTACCAATCATAGTCCATCAAAAATCTCTCATCTTACTAGCAAAGGGAATCCTATCTTGTCAACCTCATTAAATTCCCATTCATATCCTTAGAAATATCACACACCACCATATTCTTACATCATGACATCACCATCACATTCTTCCACTCCTAAATCCAACATTATAGACAAGCAATATACCACTCTTTCAATATCCATAGAAGACCTATTTTAGACATTTAGGTCTATAGGCATGATTTCCCACCCAAAATCCATACCTCTATATTTTTATAAACATATACCCTCTTGGTATCGAGAATATTAATTTTGTATATAACATAAAGTCATTGGGCATTATATTAATAAATGTCACCCTTTTAGAGATTATATCCAAAAGCTAATTGATAATGTCAACATTGAAATTGATGGATAAGATAATACACCCACACTTAGGAATGTACATAAGTGGGTATGCCAAGAATTATTCCCTCGACATGATCAAGCTTCTTCCCTCCTCAACTAAGATCATAACCCCAATCTTTACCATACCATAACTATCCCAAATCTAACCATCGCTATATATTATTCACATCAAATTCCCCATCCTCACAAATCCATTAAGCCCAAAGGATCTTTTCACAAGCCCATAAGAATAAGGTACTTATGAATAATAATATGGATTCTATCAAAAAATCATATATGGGATACATCACCTTATCAACATTCCTATCAAACTCATCAAAATGGTTAGGATCATGTTTGACACCAATGTATGAATCAAAATCCATGTTAGAATCATCATCCCTTATAGATAATGACAGTCATGCTAACACCTATCTCTTTGAGGACACCTCTAATTTGAATGACAACTAGTTAGAAGGCATGACTCTTGATTTATCTTAGGATGATGAAATCATAACACAATTATTGGATGCTTTATTATTCAACAATCATCAATTTGGATATGAATCAAATTTTAATTTTAATTCTACAAAGAGTCTTAGTGATCTTTTTGAGATTATTACAAACACTTTCTCTGACATTAAATTTGGGTTTCCTAGTAGCTCTTATAAAGACTATGCTGCCCATTATCCCCTTAATATACTTCAACAAAACATCCCAAATCACCCCCCTCTTTCTAACAATCCATCCATCCCACTCCCTGAATGGGATAAATAGAAACATGCATCATTATATTCCCCTCAACATGCAATATCGTGTGCCTAATATACAAGGATACAAGCCATTAATCACTTAATCAGGGCAAGTAATCAAGTCAGTTGTGACCCAAAAATCATCCATCAAAGTCCAAAGAATTTCATAATTGGTCAAGTCTAAAATCATCATCCCTTCGTATAAATATCCTCGAGATGTTAGGGGATTATCCAAGTCAAAATAATTACCTATCAAGTCTGAATTCAAATTCATCTAGTGAAGCCTAGTTATAGGCACCAAGGAGTAACCAAAATCTAATTCAAATATCATCTAGTCAAAAAAAATTCTAAACTAATGGTCATATGACTAATAATATTCTTAATATTTGGATCAAGGAGAAAACAAGTCAAAAATCCTTGGATCCCTTAATCTCATGACACCAAACAAAAATATCCCCTCCACCATATCCAATGGTGTCTGCAACTATTATAGCCCATTTCTACTCCCCTTCCAATCACATTGTCCATCATAACCATATCACTCATTCAACTCCTATACCCCATAATCAAAATCAAGACATAATCCTATTCATACCATACCTTAAATCCTTGGGTAGTATCATATATTGTAGGGGCTACAAAAATACTTGGTTGAGATGTCTAGAGGATATCAATGAATCTATCACTAATTACATAGTCTTAACATCACATATCTCCATAATGAGTCATTTGAAAGATCAAGAAATCATTTACATCTTGCATCTCACCTACCTCTAATAAATTTAGATGATAATAAAAAGTCAAACAAGTCATAATAATAATAAAAAAATATTCGTCTAATGGTGAAAACTAATCTTGTGGTGCCTTGGTCAAGTACCATGATGAAAACCAATTTATGACATCATGGTAAAATAATATATTATTCATATTATACCTCAACACTTGAGGAAAAATACATCTCATCCTTGTCTCTTCTATCCCTCTTTCCATTGTTCCTACCCATCATTTTTCATCATATCATGCATCCTACTCTTCTAGTCTCATCCTTCATAAGGGAGTAGAAGATGTCTTGGGAAATGTTTTGAAATCATCTTGGTATATCGTTCAGTGGACACTTGGAAAATTAGAAATAAGTTTCCTTCATGATGTGGTCATTAGCAATCCCCCATCCATTCTTCCTACATATTCATCCCCTTTATACATCACCCTCATCCTTTTGTCATCCCATCCATTAGTCCATTCATATTTATTCTAGTTTCTAGGATCGGTATTCCTTTTCTAATAACCACCTTTTGTATAGTGTACGTACATATCACAAGATCCCTAAAAAGTGAAATATGTCAAAAATCCTAAAATTCATAAAATCTAGAAAAATCCAAAACATATTGCAAGATATTTTATCATATGTATATTCTTCTATTCACATTTATCTCCATGTCCTTCATCCTCTATAACCCAAATCATAGTTATCCATTTCACTCTTGTCTTTCATCGCCTATTCTAAATTGGGGAAAATATAGTCTATATCGAGATAGAATTTACCTAGTACCACTTTAGCTTGATAAGTCTTTTATCTCTCATCTAGGATCACAATGTGGTCAAATTCCCAAGTCGAATAGCCCTTATGTTTAAGTTTAAATTTTATCAAAATCACCATTCCATACCCTACTAATCCTCATCCAATTCACTATTCTACTCTAAATCTATACCCCTATCCAAATATATATATTTAATCCACCTTAAAATCATGATTATCATGACCCACTTTATCTAACACATCACTTAATTAATCACCCCATCAAATCTCATTAGGACATTTAGATAAGACATAATGACATTGCATGTAGATACTCATGTGTTTTACTTGAATGTTTTGAGTTGTTTGACTTGTTTTCATGTCTTATATCATGTATGTATATGATTATCTTATGTTTCATTTTAGTCTTGAGTCATGTATATTTTTATGAGGATGTTATGGTCACACCAAAATCCAATATGTTAATTTTAGGTGCCCTCAATTAATTAGAGTTCATTATTTACCCATTTTATAATCATGCACTTTGGTATAACATCCTATTGGTCATACTTATATCATGGGGAATACTGCCTAGTGTTATATTTCAATCAAATTACTTGGATTATGATGAACCTTATTACAAAAATGATGTCTTGATAATGGACTACACTCATAATTTCTCCTATCCTCATCACCTATCGAATTGTCTAATAATCATCTTTATCCCAACATCAAATCGCTCTTCTTAGTTTACTAATATAATATCCAATCATGTTTCCTTATCATTTTACCTTCATCTAAGTCACATCCTCTATCTAACAAATAACATGTCTAACAATCCTCCTCCTCCTCTAGTCTATCTTGTCATTTATCATCAAGTCAAAACTACATCGGCCTAAGGTCTTTTTAGACTATGTAGGGAGAACTTAAGGTGTTTTTAGACTATGTAGGGAGAACTTGACCACTTTTTAGTGCCCAAGGATAGTTTAGCCACCATTTCCCATCTCATTCATCTTTTGGTCACTCAATCATATCATTTATTCTCTCTCATATCCTTCATCATATCACTCAATTATAGTTTTAAGTTATACTCATCATCAATATCAACAACTTGTTATCTTAACTTGGCCTACAAATCTCCATTGAATGTGTCCTTACTTGGGATACATCAAAATCTTGGGGTGTTTTATTTATCATCATAATGTTACAATTGATTTCATCTTGGGATGTGTTAAAAGTCATGACACAGTCATTTGCACTCCCTATGCATATGTCTTTACCAGGGGCCTCATCACTTTATAGCTCATTGTTCAGGTCAAATTCATCATCTATCTCACATTTTGCATCCCATATCCTTGTATAAGCACTACATCCCACCCCTTATTTCCTATTTTAAGTGGTCATCAGTCTCATTTTTCCCTTTATATCCCATCAATGGGGCATCATGTGTCCACTAACATTATTTACTAATCTTCATTACTCTTTCCACTTCATCCATTCATAATTCCATTTTAAAGAGGGGAAAATTTTATACATCTAAATTTGTTCAATTCATTTATCATCACTAATAATAATATTAATAGATACTAATTTCATTTATTTCATCTAATATTATTTAATATCACTGCTTCTAATCATCTGTCTAATAATCCCCTTGATTATTCTTCATCCAATAACCTTATTCCTACCCCATAAATCAATAAATTAACTTAAATCCCTCTTATCCACTAATTAATCTCACTTGTCAATTATATTAGAATTTTAAATTTCAATCCCATCTACCCTAGCCTATTCTTAGGCTCTCATGCATCCCTATTCCCTAATCACCTACCCAATCACATGACTTATCCACCACTAATCATGATTAGATTTCCAAAAGAGATTCTATAGGCTTCTACCTATAGAACATTTCCTCCTTTAAAATCATCCAAGGAATTTTTAATTTATTAGAAAATCCTCCACCATTGATCTTCCTACACCCAACTTTGAATGTTGGCCATTGATATTCCCTCCTTCCTTATATTTAAACACCTTCACTCCTCCATTTTGATAAAAATAAACAAATCAATCACAAATCCATGAATCCATGCCATCATCCAAGTCATTGATCAAGCTATCATTATACTAAGTTCTAAGTCATCTCATAATCAATCTCCATCCATAATATTTAGTCTTCTTTTTTATTTTAAATCTTGATTGGGAAAATTTAAATTTAGATTATGATGTTGTTTTGGATGTTTATTTATATCATTTTGATATAATGGTTCTCAATTTTAATGGTAGATTGTAGACTTGGGAATTTTTGATATAATTTGCTTTATAAAAATCCATTACTCAAATTTTCATCTTTCAATC
>JARHVA010007167.1:502500-527500 GCA_037957365.1 Torreya grandis
AAACCTGGTTTTTAGGTTGTTTTGCCTAGTTTTATTTAGGTTTTAGGTCCTTGTAAAACCTGGGGAGCTTTTACTAGTTTATATTGTTGGTTTCAAGTCCCTGTAAAACCTGGTTTTGTTACTATTTTTCAGTGGGTTTGTCTTTCTTGGTGGTTTGTAATGCTTTATCTTTCTTGATCTATAAAGGGTTTTGGGGCCCCTTCAAAACCTGCTTTTACCTTAATCTAAAACTTTTCTAAATAAACTGTCAACCACTTTTGGTGAATATCCACATGGGTGGGGGCATGTCAAACATAAAACATGAAAATTAAAAATATTAAATCCCATATAAACCTCCACACCACCATCACAATATGAAAAATGGATCCCACATGGGAATGATAATATGAACGGTTACCGAAGATTCATTGCATGTATTGGCAATTAGATGTCTTCCACACATATAACTTGGTTTGCAACTTGATTTGCTATTGAGTTAAGTTGGACTCATTATGAGTTGGGTTGCTAGGTAAGTTGGGGTGCCAAGTAAGTTTGGGTAACATGCCGAGTTGAGTTGCAATGTCGAGTTGGGTTGAATGATGAGTTGTGTTAACATGTCGATTCGAGTTACACTATCAAGTTGGGTTGAATGGTGAGTTAGGTTGCATCAAATAATCTTTCAGATCAAACCTCCATACAAAGAGGATTTTTCCTCAAAATTACCAAGAATCCAACTAAACCTGTTACACAGCTTTCTATATCACACCAACAAACTAAACTCCATAAAAAGTTAATTGTCAAACTATAATTACAACCTATATATAAAGAGTAAAAATAAACTCCATATCCATTCTACCAAATACCCTGTTACCCAAAATTCACTTTCTGGTGTCTTCTCTCAACCCTTATATTGCATGATAGTTAAGGTATTCTCCTTGTTATCACACAAGGGAAATCATTGTGCTACATACACTTAAAGATTTAAAAATAACTTGCACATCTATATATCTATATTTTTACAAACATTACCCATCTATGGGTCTTTAAAAGTAAACCTGCATGATGTGATTGAAAAATAGACATGTGTATAGAAATTTTGTAATACAAACATTGCCCATAGCATGATGGGACTTAAATGTATATGAAAGTGTAATAACATGTAAAGAATTTGTCTATCCTAAAGTGAATAATGCACAATACACATTACCTGAGGGTAATCAAGGGAAATAAAAACAAAAAAATTACCTATTGTGTCCCTAGAATCTTTCCTTATACCTATCAAACTCCAATGTTACCTTAGAGAGTTTTCACAATAGGAGCTTCTTTACAAACTCACAAACTTGTAAGTAACTGTAAGCAAATATCAATTAAAAGTGAAAAAAATCAAGTATTTTAAAGTTATCTCAAGACTTCCTTCACCATTTGACTGCTCTCTGGTTCATACCTCCACAACTCATCCAACTGAGTTAGTTTCCCCAAAAAGTCTATTATAATGGAAAATTAAAATAGGAGATAGCAAATGTAAATCTTTCCAAACACAACTTGAATGAAATTGCCTTCTTAGATTTAATAAGTAGGAATTTCTATATAATATTATTGGATGTAATAATCAAGCATAATATTTTTTTCTATAGTTATGCTTATCAAACTATTCAAATAACCATTTAACCATAAGGGTTGTTCCTCGTAATGGTTTTCATAACTGAATAGTAAGTGATTTCATCTTTATAAAACTCTATCTCAAAGATTTAGATGATATAGTTTCAATAATATTTTTAAAAAACAACTTAAAATAAATACATACTTTACTCCCAATTCAACCTTACATAAAGGATTCAACCAAAAATGTGCAAACGTAGTTACAGTTGAGAATAATTTATACCTCTAAAGAAACCTATAGAATGCACCTATTGAGTATTGGCTAGTAAATGTTGGAATTTTAAATGGCTTCCTATTTTCTTCCTACAATACTCAATAAATTTATGAAAACATAAACCAACTTATCAACCAATTACAAACTCAAACTCAATATATGAAAACCTATTCGATACTAAACAATGGCTTGTTGTTATTTCCATATCTTTCCATGGTATTAGTATTTTTACTTATTCCTATAATGAAGGACATAGGCATCCATAGTATAATTAGTAGTCCAAAATATAAAGGCTACACAATTGGTTAACAAACACCAAAAATATTGTGTCAATACCAATATTAAATTAGACCATGACCATACCTCAATCTACCCTCTATGTAAGACTAGTAATCAAACCGCAACTATTTCCTCTCAGATGATGCATCATTAAAAGTGTCTTGTACTTTATATAAATGCTTTCCAAGGAAGAAAGGTTTTTCCTTTCACAAAACCATCTCACACTCAAGTGACCATGTGTTGTGTTCTTCATCCAGATTGATCCTACAAGGTTAGTAATTCCAAAACTTGGTTGTCAGAATCTTATCTTCTTCCATTGAATTGGAAAACCTTACAATTTTCCTTTACACTAGCCTTCCTGCATGGTCAACTCAATAGAAGAATCAAAACCAAAATCTAATATTTAAAAACTCCAAACAAAATTATATCACAACTAAAGCAAGGTCCTGTAATCACTTGCTCTGATACCAAATTTGATCTAAAAACCGAGTCTCAAATAGTTTTTCACAAACGAATACTAAAATTCTAAGAATGAATAAAAGTGCTTAGAAAAACATGACTATCCATTTCCTGACTTAAAACTCCTTGTTTTGTGTCAAATTTGAACTTTCCATAACTCATTCTATTATTCCTTTAAATTCATTCACAAACTAAATTAAAAATAAACTAAAAATGAAATACTTGACACAAGACATGATAACAGAGTTTACCCATTTGATTTACGTCTTTGGGTTCATAATTTGAACTGATCTATTAAAAGATATAGATATCAATATTTTAAACTTACTTCAAATAAATTTTTGAAACTTGTATCAATGCTGGATTCTGACAGTGAAGGCCCACTCTGAAGTAATCATCCTTCATCAACAACATTATATTTCTTCTCCGTGCAAATGGAAAATATCTTCTCCATTCAGAGTATCCATAGCACTTTGACAAATGGGCAATATCTGGCTCTCATAGAAAACTATGTACATCCCTCCATAATCACTGACTTATAAAATAGAGGTAATTAAAAATATAGTTACCTACTAATAACTTTGTAGCTATTACATCCATAGCCACTAGTTTTATGAAAATAGAAGTAATCCAAATTTATAATCACAGATCTCTTGAAATTTTTGTCTGTCAATACACAGACAAAAAACATATTTCCTTTGTCTACCACTTAGAAAGGAATAACTAGACTAGTCAATATTATCTCAGTTTGTTCATGTTACATCCCTTCCTTGTTGAAAGCCAAACAAATAAAAGGGAACAAGGCCTCATCTATCCAGAGTTATCATCTGAAACATACAACTCTACATATACACACACACACACACAGATTCTTTTCACAACAAAAGAATTAATTTTATATATATATATATATATATATTCCTGATTTATATCTATCTCCTGTAATTCAAAATTGAAGATAAATAAATCCATTATGCAAAAAGACAGATGTATACACAAAAACTTTACTAGATATAATCAATATAGTTCAGGTCTAAATGCTATAAGTTTTCACTATTCATATGTGGCTTAAAATCCTATGAATAGATGAAGATGATCTTTATTTTTAACTATGGATCAATGGCTTTCTTACATACCTATGTCTTTATTAACTCCATAGAAAACACTTTGCCTCCTTATAATGTAGGATCGGGTCTGCGTTGAACTATCTTGTCTCTATTTCGTAAGATAGACAAAGATTTTTATTTCCACTCAGGTAATTTAGATATATTTATAAGGCTCTGCATACCTATTCTGTTTCCATTCACCATAGGATATGAGCCTTCTCAAATAGGCTAAATTGTTTACACACTCCTCAGAGTTGATTGTATCTACCAGTCAAAAAAATAACGACCCCATATATATATATATATATATATATATATAAATATAAATAAAAAGATCCAATTTGGCTATCATACCTTTTGTACTTAGGCCGCATATAAAATAGGTACATGCACATCCTTAGATGGATCAAGGCTAATTATCCTTCTTAAATAGAATCAGCCTGGATATCCGTTAACGAGCTTCCCATCAATAGCTTGATCAAAATAAAAAAGACCAACATTGAAATGAAGGTCTATAATTTCTACCCAGTCGTAGGTTAATGGCTTTTCCATAGGCATACTTTTCCATCTACATGTTTGGTTCTAATGCAATGAGTAGTCTATCCAAAACATTCATGACCTACCCATGTCTTTCCAATGATGAGCTTTTTGGCAAGCTCATTCAACAATAACTCTATAGATTTCATCACATGCTCTGGTCTCATAACACCCATTGATGCAAATCTGTATTACAAATGATAATAGTCCTTTTAATTTTGCACAGTAGTTTCATGGCTTTTACAAAATAGGAACTCTCTTTCTTTGCCATAAATCAAGACATTCATCATGAGTTTATTAAAATAGCGAATTAGGCACGTCCTTTCTTGGACTTAATTCCATGGAAAATCAAAATAACAATCTGGATAATAGAATACATACTTCCTCCATAAGCGAACCAAAAACAAGTTCCTGTAATGGCTGTCACACCATATCCAATGGGAAACAAAAAAAGAAAAGAGCTTTTCGGTGTCCATTCTAGGCCATTGTGGCCACCGAGATCCCCTACAATTAAACTTGTATTCCTGTTCCTACAGGTTGGTCCAACTGATTATGTGTAACAAAATGTCTTTTCTTGGAATCACAATCCCGTAATATATGGGTAGTTTTAAATGCCTTATTTATAAATAAAGAGTTCCCCAAAATTTCCAACAGAATCTGTTGGGTAATATGTTAATGTTTAATGTTTATCATAACAACTTTTCCAAAGAAAATGTCAACCATTTAGGTGAATATCTACGTGGGTGGGGGCATGTAAAACATAAAATATGAAAATTAAAAATATTAAATCCCGTATAAACCTCCATGACACCATCCCAAAATGAAAAAGGGCTCCCATGTGGAAATGGGAATATGAATGATTACCAAAGATTCATTGCATGTATTAGCAATTAGCTATCTTCCACACACATAACTTGGTTTACAACTTGAGTTACTATTGAGTTGGGTTACAAAGTAAGTTGGGTTGCTAGGTGAGTTAGGGTGCTAGGCGAGTTAGGGTGCTAGGCGAGTTAGGGTGCCATGTGAGTTAGGGTGCCAAATTAGTTGGGGTAACATGTTGAGTTAGGTTACACTACCAATTTAGGTTGAATGATGAGTTGGGTTGACATGCCGAGTTGAGTTTCACTGCCAAGTTAGGTTGAATGGTGAGTTAGGTTGCATCAAATAGTCTTCTAGATCACAACTGACCCAAAAAACCCCTGTTTATCTAAAAAATAGGTATAAAATATGATCCATAACTATGACTATGAAGTCATCAAAGGTCTCTTCCACACTTGTAATTAGCACACTATACATCTTGGTACTGATCAACTAATGCTACTTCCAAAAAGCTCTAAAAAATAGGTATAAAATATGATCCATAACTATGACTATGAAGTCATCAAAGGTCTCTTCCACACTTGTAATTAGCACACTATACATCTTGGTACTGATCAACTAATGCTACTTCCAAAAAGCTCTCTACCCCATGAGTTATGGAATGATGAACATGATCAATGTCTACTCATCCCATCTAACCATTTTTTACCATAATACAACATAACATGACCAAGGCCTATTTTTTCAACCCTTTCTTGAAAGAGTTATGGAGAATATCCTAATTAACTAAGGAATAAACTATTCTAAAAGTAGGCCAATTACATAGTTTATATTCACAATATATTTTGATATTATGTTGAATTATGAAAATATGTTAAATATATAAAGTATAATACCAATAATAATTTGATTACTTAAACAAGAATAAATTATAATACTTATATTATTGATTGATGTGCATGCATATTTAAGACTAATAGGTGCAAAAGTAGTAGGGATGATGTTCAACTATGATTTTTCAAAATTTGGAAATTAACTCTTTATTAATCTAGACATTACTTTTGAAATAAAGAAACTAGAATTGATGCTTCTATCATGTATGGAATAAATGTATTTTTTTTATAAATTACAACTACTCCTATTAGGGTTCACTATCACCTTGAAAATTATTTATTTGGATTGCGCATATAGCTTTTTGGTATCTATCTTGTTGTTCCCAAAATCCATCACTTGTTTTTGTGGACAACATGCCGATCATTTTGGTCCTGCAGGCCAAAATGGTCTCTTTCTTTCTTTCAAAATGTTCTAAGCAGTTAAGTTTTTCAAATATTCAAGCCTTTTTAGCTAAGGAAGTCGCAGGTTCAATGGATTTGACAGACTTAAAGAATAAAAGGATTCAAAGAGTTAAGATTGAACCATTGAACCTTGAACTTTGAAAGCTCAAAGGTTCAAAGATTCAATGAGTTCAACAGACTTAGAGAATGAAAGGATCCAGAGAGTTCGAAGCTTCAAAGGATTCAAAGAAATAGATATGAACCATTGAACCGTTGAACCTTGAACTTCGAAAGGTTCAAAGGTTCAAAGGTACAAAGGGTTCAAAGAGTTCAAAGTTCAAGCGGAAGCTTTGAGCGAATGGATGAAGTAGAATATTTCAGAAAGAGGTTTAACCAAATGGTTCAAAGAAATGGTTCAACTGAAGAAGAAAACCAAGTGAACGCGGCCCTTTACAAAACATTGAATCGTTGAATCATTGAACCATTGAACCATTGAACCTTTGAACTAAAAGAGTTCAAGTTTCAAAGGTTCAAAGTGGTTCAAGTGACCGATGATGTCCCCATGGATGTCAAATTCAGGGTGATGGAATAACCATTGATTTTCAAAAGACCTGAGAACAAACTCAGTGACTAGCCAGGAAAAGAGCCGAAGAAGCCAACTGAAAGTGAGAAGATAGCCCCGAGAGCTCAGATCATCAGGAAGAGACAAAACATGGCAAGGAAGGAGGGAACAACTACAAAAAGTCCAAAAATATCTGTAGAAGAATTATTCCAGTAGGTGGAATAGTCCACCAGGTGGACATCAGAAAGAGCAAACATTCAAAGGCATGGCCTATTTTTTTTGCATTAAGTAAAGGTGAATAGACGGTCGTGTAAGCGTTATAAAGAAGACCAAAAAATCCATGCATAGGAGGAGACATTTGAGATGATTTAGAATGCCAAAGTCAAGGCTGATGACCTATTCTAGTATGGCCCTTTCATAGATATTTAATGCATTCAATTCAACATGGGCGGTTTTCATGAAAACAAGTGCCCAAGTCTTTATTGTGATGCTATATATTGTAATCTCTCATTTTGTATAAGGAAGATCTCTCTGTTATTAGAAGGGAAGATCTACCCAAATTGAAAGGCATTCCTGAGACTTTGAGCTTAGACTGTTAATCATATTTTGTTAAGTGAATGAGAAAGCAAGCGACCTTTCAGACTTTGTGTTGAAATAGCTTGTGTCATCTAGGAAATTGTTCTTATGTCTTTTTCCTAAATACAGTCTTGTCCATTTAATCAAATAAGTAGAACAAGTGGAAATAAGCTGGAAGATGTCCTAAAGCCAACTATGGGAGACTTTGTGCTACCGTAATTGCCTTTAGTCTGTGTTTTGTGTAAAGGATATTGGAGAGACTTTGAGCTCCCCTTATCCTTTGTAACCTTTTACTCTATTGTAGTTGAAGTGGAGACTTTGGGCTATGCTTCAAACTAATGTGTTTTTTTGTCCTAATCAGTGAGAGGAACAATGAAAGACTCTGTGCTTTTGTGAGTTTTTTGTGGTTTCTATTATTACCCAGGAAAAATCCTACTGTTAGCTAAATATCATTTCTAAAAGAAGAGAAGTGCCTTTAGTAATTACACTAGGATTTTCCTCTATTCTGTGAACATCATCTCTAAAAAAAGAGAGATGGATGGTTTGATTTCACCCCTGAGTGTATTTTTAGCTTATATATACATACTATAGTTTATAGGGAACCTCCCCTTGCTGAGAGGAGAGATTTATCTCATTCTAGTTGTGGTCACCACACTCATTTTTCCATATAAATCTCCTTATGTTGTGGTTTAAATAACCATTTTACCATCATTCAATTGGTGACAAAATATTCACCCAACAGTTTTTTGCAACTCTGCTGGGGATGAATGAGTAATTTTGATATTTTTCCATCAGTTCCATGCCAACAGTTTTTGGTGACTCTGCTAGGAAAGAACAAGTAGCTTGAAGCCTCAAGCTTCAAATTAAAGTAGTTCTAGTTCTTTTCTATTTTCATTTTACACTCTGGCAGATCCACCATACACACGAAGCCAGAGAGCTCAAGGTATTGTTGACCCTATATTTGAGTTGGTGTAGCTGAGTAATTTTAATCTTTTTCCTCTACCATCTCACCTTTAGTGAACCAAGAGTTTTCCTCCTACAAACATCAGGTCCCCAATACCAGGAAAAGCTACTCTTTCCTTTGCTAATAGAGCTTTGTCCATACATATCCCATAGAGATTTATTATCCCTCCTTTCAACAGCCATATCATGGCAGCTTAAGGCCCGTGGGGTAATACTTTTGGTCCCCTGAATCTGACCCCACCTTTACATAAACTACCCCGTAGCTCAAGGAAGAATTTTCTCAAGTTCTATGGTGATGGAAAGGTTCATCCTGATGAACATATTGCAGCCTTTTTCATACCCTATGGTGTAATAAGAATTGAATATGAAGACATTGCAGTCAGACTATTTGTGGAAACATTACAAGGCATTGTTGCAGACTAGTTTTATCATCTGCAAGCACAAATAGTGATTGATTGGAACACTCTCAAAGCCAAATTTGAGGCTAGATTCAAACCTATAGAAGACGCACACACCTTATTAGCCTAGCTTACACAAATTTATAAGGAGCCTCATGAACCCATGAGAGGCTTCATTGCTAAATTTGACAAGCTAAGGAACAAGATTCCTACAATTGCTCAGCTGACCCCTGAGAATCTCAAATGCTTATTCATCAATTCTTAGCTTCTTGAAGTGAGTTTCCTATTGAGATGGGATGGCCACATAGATCTTACTGTAGCTCAAATTTTGGTGATTGAGGTCGAAGATGATCTTATCTTAATAGAAAAAATAAGAAGAGATCTTAACAAAAGTAAATCTTCTTCATCTTCTAAAAATTTCTCTATAGGCACCACTGATCCTATGGTGCAAAATCTAGCAAATGAATTGCTAGCTCTAAAAACGCAAATGGCACAAGGATGTCTACTTCTCCTTCTTATCAAGATATACCAAGGAAGATGTTTCCCAACCAGTCGTATTAGGGAAATGCTGCCAAAAATTAAGGGCAACCAAATCGCCTTCCTCCCCTACCAGGGAAGCTTGCCATTGAAGCAGAACTAGCTAACTCAGCAGTTGGTTATCTTGAAACTGAATATAATTTTTATTTCCAACTTGAGTTAAACCAAGAAAATGATGTTGATTTCTTTGCATAAGGCCAAGAAGAATTAGCTAGAGATTCCAACATTAGTTTCCTAAATTACCAGGATGAACCTAGAAGTAAAGGAGAAGCATTTGATGGATCATATGCTATATTTATCAGGTCTCAAAACTAGTCAGCTCAACAAGCGAATAAATAAAAAATAAGGGAAGAATCTTGACCAATAATTTTAATTACTAAACAAGGGGCTTCTCTGCCTTTCCAATCAAAGGACTCGGTGATCACTAAAAAAATAAGTACCTCAAACAACCCTTCACCCTCTGCTTCAAATTCACAAAATAGTCCAACACCCAGTAAAACCCAGATTGATGGACTGTCTTCCTCTATTTCTAGTTCATTTCAACCATTTGATATAGTTGACCATGTTAAGAATACCAAAATTCAAATGTCTAAGTTTGAATAATTGCAATCCAACTCTGAGTAGTTCGATATGTTAGTTCAATGCATCAAAAATAAAACCATCCTTGCAAGACAAGAAATTTCAAAAGTAACTCCTGGTCCCCCAAATAAAACATCCACCCAAAATAATCTTGTCATCACTCCTCTAGTTACCCCTGGGAAGACAGAACCATTTTATGTTTCCCTATTGATAAATGGTCATCAGCTGAACAATTGCATTATAGATTTTGGTGCCTCTGACAATGTGATGCCCGTCAAGGTGGTAGAATCTCTTAGTCTCACACTAACTAAAACCTTTGGGAGATGTTTCTCCATGGAAAACAAATAAGTGCCTCTGCTAGGACAAATCAAAGATGCTCAATTTGCATTTGCGATCCTGGTGGCCGAAGTCTTAGCCTCCTATAACATTATTTTTGGGCAAATTTTTTGTAAGGACATTGAGAGAGAATTGAGTATGGACCTATCTAAGGCCAAGATCCCTGTCAAGGGTGTCATGCAAAGACTACTTCCAGAGAAGGAGGCAAAGTTTATTGTCACCCAAACATCAACTCTTGAAGCTCAAATTCTATTTGAGTCTTCAAGGATGGGTAATTACTTTCTATCTATTGAAGACGTTCCTATTTCAGTAAATGAAAGTTCCATAGGTGACAATCTAAAAAATTTAGATAAGACATCAGAATAATTGGCAGGGTGCAGTACACATGAAAAAGGATCTTCCCTTTTAGATGAATAAAAATATGAAAAAAGATTAAATTTTGATGATGTCTAGATTCTATAATTCGATGGAAGCAATTCTTCTACTAGTTATGGAGCTAGAGTTGTCTTGATATCTCCTCAAGGAGATATATTTCCATATTCATACAAGTTGTAGTTTAGTAACACTAACAACACTGCTGAGTATGAATCGTTGCTGCTCAGATTAAAGGTTGCTCAAGATAAAGGTGTTAAAATTCTTCATGCCAAAGGAGACGCTGAACTAGTTGTTTGTCAAGTGAGGAACCTGTATCAAATTAAGAATGAGAGATTTTGACATTATCGCAATCTAATATGAGACTGCATTGAAAGCTTTGATGCTTTTAGTATTTCGATTGTTCTTAGAGAATTCAACAGTCATGTAAATTCATTGGCCATCTCTACAACTCTTTTGGTCCCTCACCAAGATTTCAAAGAAGACAGGTACACTATCGAGTTGGTCTTTCGACCAAATGTACTTGATAATACTGACTATTGGTAGGTGTTCAATGGAAACAAATAAATCATTACTTTTTTAGAATAGATAGATAACTTTGAAAAGCTTTATTTTGAAGGCAGTGAATCTCCACCATGGGAATCAACTCTAGAAACAAATTAAAAAACTAATGAAGAGTTCCTTTAGCTCAAAGGGAATAAAATTCCCAAAGGATTAGTTTCTCTTGAGAAACTTTTCAACAAGCATGATAGGATTATCAAGGAATAGCAAATGGATTCAAAATCCTCCAAAGATTTTGATCAAATCAATTTGAGTACATAAGACAATCTAAAAATGGTCAACATTATGAATTGTTGTACCACTGATGAAAAACTCAAATTTATCACTCTGCTTCACCATTACATTGATGTTTTAGCATATTATTATGATGATCTAAAACCTCTCAGAACTGAAGAAATTTAGCATGAAATTCCTCTCAAGATTAGGTCGTTGCCTCATAAGTAGAAGCAAAGGCAGTATAACCCCAAGATATTAGGCATGATTCTTTCTAAGATACAGAAAATGCTGAATGCAAAATATATTTTTCCAATCCATCATTCCATCTAGATTGCGAACATAGTCCCTATGAGAAATAAGAATGGAAAATTTTTCCTATGTGTTGATTTCAAAAATTTAAATCAGTCATCTTTAAAGGACAACTATCCCCTGCCCATATGGATCAGCTTCTACAGACAGTGACTAGCACTAAGATGTTATAAATGCTAGATGGTTTTTTGAGATACAATCAAGTGGAAGTTGGTGAAGCAGACCAACATAAGACCACTTTCACAATACCTTGGGGCACTTTTGCATATCACAGAATGCCTTTTGGCTTGATCAATGCTGGCGCCACTTTTCAAAGAGTGATGGATCTTGCTTTCAAAAATGAAATGGGAAAGTTCATTGTGATATACCTTGATGATTTGATAGTCTTTTCTAAGTATCGTCCTGATCATGTGCATCATCTACAATAAGTGATGGAAAGATGTTGACAAAATGGTATTTCTCTTAATCCCAAGAAGTCAATAAAGATCAACCCAGAAAGAGTCAAATCCATCCAAGAGCTTGCTCTTCCTGCCAGCAAGATTGCAGTCCATTCTTTCTTTGTAAAGGTGAATTTTATGTGAAAATTCATTCTTGAATTTGCAGAGAAGACTTGCCACATTGTCAATATGATGAAGGGTAAAGCTACTTTTAGCTAGACTAAAGAAGGCAAGTTGGCATTTCAAGACATCAAAAAATCCATCATCCATGCCCCAATCTTGGTTTGTCTTGATTATATCAAAGACTTCATGATGTATAGCTATGCTTTTGAACATACACTTTCAGCCATCCTGGTTTAGTAAAATAAAGAAGGTGTGGAATCTCCCATATCTCTTATGAGTTGTCCTCTCAAAGCTCATGAGTTGGAGTATTCAAACATGGAGAAACATGCTTATATTATGGTAAAGGCGATAAAGTACTTCCATTTCTGCATCTTGAACTCACACACTCTTGCTTTGGTTCCTGATACAACAATAAAGTCTATCCTAACTCAGTAAAAGTTTGAAACTAAAAGGGGCAATTGGATTGCCAAAATCTAGGAGTTTGATCTTGTTATCAAATTTATGAAGCTTGTGTGGGGAAGAGATCTCTACCAATTAATCATTGATAACATACTAAAAAAAGCAGATCATGAAGAAACAGAAGTTGAAGACACACCTATAGTTCTCTTTGTCACTACTACAAATGAGTGGTATTCGAACATTGCTCATTTCCTTACTTATGGTGAGTGTCCTGCTCACTTGTCTCATAAAGAAAAGATGACTGTTAAGTTGAAAGATACCAACTTTGTCCTATGGAACAACAGTCTATACAAGAGGAACCTTGATGGAGTATTCCTTTGTTGTGTGGATAAAGTGTAGCAGAATAAACATTTGGAGTCATTTCACAATTTGACTTATGGAGGACATTATTGTGTGCCTATGACTACCCATAAGATTCTATGAGCCAAGTACTATTGGCCTACTCTATTTCAAGATCCATACACTTAGGTGCCTAGATGCGGTCTATGTCAATAGTTTGTTGGCAAACCTAAGTTAGCTGCATTATCTCTCAAGCCTATGATGATAAAATAGTCATTTTAGCAATGGAGAATTAATTTCATTGGTGTTATAAATCCATCCTTGAGTGCTAGACATGATTATGTTCTTATAGCCACAAACTACTTTACCAAGTGGGTGGAAGCCATTCTAGTCAAGCATGTTACTTGAGAAGTAGTATGTAATTTCCTCAAAGAAAATATCATTTCTAGGTTTGGGGTCCCAACTAAGATTGTAACAAACAATGCAGCCTATTTCTCTTCTCATGAGATTACCCAGTTTTGTTACTATTATGAGATTATTCTCTCCCACTCTTCTGACTATTATCTATAAAGAAATGGTCAAGTAGAATTAAGTAACAAGAACTTGATGACCATTATCAGGAAGCTAGTAGATGACAATCAAAGAACCTCGCATAAAGCATTGCTTGATGCTTTAAGGGTAGACAAAATTACACCCAAGAGGGCAATAGGTATGTCCCCATTCCAACTTTTGTATGGTCTCAATGCAAAGATACCAATCACCCTAGAATTACCAGCATTAAAGTTGGTAAAGGTAGTAGAAGATTCAACTTTTGAAAGTTCCATCGACAAGAGGATCATGTGCTTGATTGTACTTAATGAGCAATAAACTATGGTTGTGGACCGAATTGTTACACATCAAAGTCTGGTGAAGAGACTCTTCGACCAAAAAGTAAGGATCTATGATTTTCAGGTTGGAGATCAAGTCTTGTTGTGGGATAAGAGGAGAGAACCAAAAGGAATACATGAAAAATTAGATTCCTTATGGAGAGGCCCATTTTCCATTTATCATTTAAATAGTTAAAATAGTTTCATACTAAAATATCAAGATAGAACACCATTTACTCTGCCTCATAGTGGGCAGCATCTGAAGCACTTCAATCCTTAAAGTATCAGATAAGTCCAGTTGTACATATGTATAATTTTTGTATAGTCTTCCTTTTGTTTTGTGTTGTTCATTTATTTTTGGCACCTTTTTTTTTGAGTAGCATGACTTCATAGCCCAATGTCATAGATGAAGGCATTGAGATTCTAGATTCTACTCCCTTTGATTGTTTCAAAATTTCAATCGATGGAAGTTCCCTAACTAGAGCCAACTGTTATTCCTAAAATCCGTCACTTTTTTTTGTGGACAACATGCTAATCATTTTGGTCCTACAGGCCAAAATGGTCTCTTTCTTTCAAAATGTTCTGAGTAGTTAAGTTATTTTTTTGATGATTCAAGCCTTTTCAGCTAAGTCATAGGTTCAATGGCTTTGACAGACTTAAAGAATAAAAGGATTCAAAGAGTTAAGATTGAACTGTTGAACCATTGAACCTTGAACTTCAAAAGGTTCAAACGTTAAAAGGTTCAATGAGTTCAAAAAACTTAGAGAATGAAAGGATCTAGATATTTTGAAGCTTCAAAGGATTCAAAGAAATAGATCTGAACCATTAAACCGTTGAACCTTAAACTTTGAAAGGTTCAAATATTCAAAGGGTTCAAAGAGTTCAAAGTTTGAGCAGAAGCTTTGAATGAATGGATGAAGCAGAAGATTATAGAAAGAGGTTCAACCAAATGGTTCAATCAAATGGTTCAAAGAAATGGTTCAACTGAAGAATAGAACTAAGTGAACACGGCCCTTTACAAAACATTGAATCACCGAACCATTGAACCATTGAACCATTGAACCTTTGAACCAAAAAAGTTCAAGGTTCAAAGGTTCAAAGGTTCAAAGTGGTTCAAGTGATTGGTGACATCCTCGTGGACATAAAATTTAGGGTGATGGAATAACCATTAATTTTTTAAAAGACTTGAGAATAAACTCAACAACTAGCTAAGAAAAGAGCTAAAGAAGCTAGCTGAAAGTGAGAAGATAGCCCCGAGAGCTCAGATCACCAAGAAGAGACAAAACATGGAAAGGAAGGAGGGAACAACTATAGAAAGCCCAGAAATATTTGCAGAAAAGTTATTCTAATAGGTGGAATAGTCCACCAAATGGACATCATAAGGAGTAAACATTCAAATGTGTGGCCTATTTTTCTACATTAAATAAAGGTGAATAGATAGTTGTGTAAGCATCATAAATAAGACCAGACAACCCATGCTTAGGAGGATACATTTGAGATGATTCAAAATGCTAAAGTCAAGGCTGATGACCTATTCTAGCATGGTCCTTTCACAGATATTCAATGCATTCAATTCAGCATGGGCCGTTTTCATGAAAATAAGTGCCTAAGTCTTTCTTGTGATGCTATATATTGTAATCTCTCATTTTATATAAGGGAGATCTATCTGTTATTATAAGGGAAGCTCTACCCAAATTGTAAGGCATTCTTAAGACTTCGAGCTTAGATTGTTAATCATATTTTGTTAAGTGAATGAGAAAGCAAGTGACCTTTCAGACTTTGTGTTGAAATAGCTTGTGTCATCTAGGAAATTGTTCTTATGTCTTTTTATTAAATACAGTCTTGTCTATTTAATCAAATAATAAGAACAAGTGGAAATAAGCTGGAAGATGTCCTGAAGCTAATTGTGGGAGACTTTGTGCTACCATAATTGCCTTTAGTCTATGTTTTGTGTAAAGGATAATGGAGAGACTTTGAGCTCCCCTTATCCTTTGTAACCTTTTACTCTATTGTAGTTGAAGTGGAGACTTTGGGCTACACTTCAAACTACTATGTTCCTTTGTCCTAATCAGTGGGAGGAACAATAAAATACTTTGTGCTTTTATGGGTTTCTTGTAGTTTCTATTGCTATCGAGAAAGAATCCTTGCTGTTGGCTAAATATCACTTTTGAAAGAAGAGAAGTGCCTTTAGTAATTACACCAAGATTCTCCTCTATTCTATGAATATCATCTCTGAAAAAAGAGAGATGGATGGTATGATTTCACCTCTAAGTGTATTTTCAACTTATATCTACATACTATAGTTTATAGGGAACCTCCTCTTGATGATAGGAGGGATTTATCTCATGCTAGTTGTGGTCACCACACTCATTTTGCTACATAAATATACTTATGTTTTGGTTGAAATAATCATTTTGCCGTCAGTCAGTTGGTGACAAAATATTCACCCAACATGTCTATAGCTCAAAACTCTAGGTCTTTCAATTAAGGCATACTACCTTACAAATTAGGGTTTAGTGGGCTCAAATGAAGTTGATCTAGCCTCGAAGACCCCTCTATCAAGGAGTGCTCCTATATAGCCAATATTACAAAGAGGGCCTCATACTAATGTAGTTATACCATTTATATGGGCTTGTGTGTAGACAGTTGTGCAATATTCTATATATAAGTGCATGTAGTGATATATCTTTTAATGTGACAAATACTAATCATGGGATACTCTTTGAATACTTCAGAGTTATAATAAGATTTTTCATATGAATGATTTGGAAATATGGGAGAATAGGGTAGTAGAAATCAATTGTGTAATTTATTTAGTTAGCTTGATAGGTTTTTTACTTGGTAATTTCTAGATGTATGCTTGATTTATACTTGATATTATTTTTATTATAATGAATGGTATTTGACTTCTATGTCTACCACACATTATGAAATTATATCATGGGAGGGTTAAATTAATACTTGTATGCACTTAAATTTGTTTGATTCATTTGTCATCACTAATATTATTATTAGTCAACACTAACATCACTAATTTCATCTAATAATAACTAATCTCTCCTAGCTTCATCTAATTCATCATTAATAATCTCCTTCTAATCATTTATATAACATTTTATCATTATTATTCATAATGTTAATCTTATTACTACCCCACAAGTAGATTAATCCTTCTAATATGTCATTTATCTTCTAATCTTATTCTAACCCCACTTGTCCATTATATTAGAGTTTAAAATTCTAATTCCACCTACCCAGCCTATTCTTAGGATTTATTACATCCCTAGTCTCTAATCACCCCTATAATCACCTCATATAACCACCTAATAATATTTTTAAGATCCTAATGAATTCTAGAATTATCCAATTCTATAATCCTTCCCTATTATCTCTTTCTTCTATAGAAACCTCTAAATCTAGAGGCTTCTTGGGAAATTTTAATTCCCATTTATTCCACCTACTCCTTAAATTTAAACCATGACACATCCATGAAATGAGTGAAGGATTTTCAATGCCAAATATATGCTATTAGATATTCTATAACATATATTTCTAACACTATATTGATTTAAAATTGCTCAATTGTCAAACAATCATCATCCATTCCTACTTTAAAATAATTTGAATCTATTATAGCAATCCATCATCTATAATATTTAGTATTTTGTTTGAATATTGATTGGGAACATTTGGATTTAGATTATAATGTTGTTTTAAATGTTCATTTTATTGAATTTTGATCCAATGGTTTCCAAATTTGAAGTGGATTGATAATTTGAGTTGATTTTAATGTATAATTGCATAATTTAATCAATTTTTCAAATTTATCATCTCACATTTGGTGACCATAGTGGGAGCCTCATTTTGGACTAATTATTGTGAGTGTGAAGTGTGATAGTGTAGTTTACAGGTTTGATTAAGCATTAATTTGGGTTCAAATTTTCAAAAAACTCATTTTCCAAGTGAATTATGGTATTGTTTTGTAACTTGCAGTTTAACATTTGAGGTTTTGAGCATGATAGTGGAAATTTTGGTATAAACTACCAAACTAACCGATAGCCATCAGGGTACCTTAGTATTTTTTATCTTGTTAGTCAAAATCGCTTCTCATAATCTATGATATTGATTATTATCTATGATTTTGAACATACTAATCATGATTTTGATTATCCTAGTCACAATTTTGCTTAGGGTTTATAAACAGTTTTAAATCCATATTATCAGACCAATTAATTAGATTTCCTAGATTTTTACTCTTTGTCTAATTTAGTTGGTTATAGGAAACATGCAAGAATTTTGTCAAACTAAAACCATAATATCTCAAACTTTCAATAAAAATCACTTTTAGCTACCTACAATTTTGATTTCTATTTGTGGTTTTGACACATTTAGTCATAATTTTGACTAGTAGTAAATTTATAAGGTTTTTAATCTATAGTCTTTATTTTTTGTCTATAAATATCAATTACTATCTGTGAATATTTGTTACCTATTTCTAGATTTTTTTAGAGTTGACTTAAAATTTTAATATTAAACAAAACCACAACTCCCAGATTACAATTTTTAAATGCTCTTAATTTCATCTTTTTTTAGTCCTTAGAATTATTATAAATATGCTAGCCTGATAAGATCATAATCAAACACCTCTTAAGTACTTTACTTTCTATAAAATATGTAAATACCTCAGTTTTGAAATATTTTTCAAAATCATTTTTAGGTAGTTACAATTTTATTTTATAGTTATGACTTTGAACTGAAAGTCATAGTTTTACCTTAGCCACTGACGGTCTATTTAACTATCTTACAATATCACTTCTCTACAATCATTGATTTTGACCTACTATCTATGATTTTTATAATCCATATATGAATTTCATCTACCTAACCACATGATTACTATCATGGTATACATAATTGAATATTTCCATATGTGATTTTAACTTATCACAAGCAAGTTTGACTTTTTAAATGCAATTTTGACTAACATGACTATGTATGTATGATTTTTATTCCTACAATGATGATTTCAAATTTAGAATTGTCCTTTGTTTGCCTCAAAAATTGTATTTTGAGGGCATTTTTTTAATCATTTTTAGTGAATTTTGATTCATTCTGAAGGTTCTATAAGTTCCAAATTCCTTTTGGTGTTGGCAAATCTGCCCCTTGATCTCACCCTATGGTGCAATAGGGAATGCACCTAGTGTGCTAGCCATAAACCCAACAAAGAGCATTGCCCCTTGACCCTGTAAGAGGTTCTTCCCCTTAGCCCTACAAGGGGTGCTACCCCTTAACACTACTAGGTGATGTAGGCCCCAAACCCATATATTGGCCCCTCATTCAAAGAGTTATAGTGTAAAATCTATGATTTTTATTATTTTTATTGAGGTTTATTAGGCTAAAATTTTGTTTGGATTTTTATAGGGAAAAATTCGGTGGCAATTTTGTCTCACTTGATTTTACTTATAAAATTAAACTAACCACATGTTTTATAGGTCATATTTTGACACATTTTTTATTTTTGGCTAATGTCTTGTCTTGTAAGTTGTTCCTCAAGATTTCAAAATTAAAACTACTAATCACTTGTTTTGCAAGACTTTTTTCTAAATATTTTGGTATTTTGAAAATAATCTTGTTTATATTTTTATATATCACACTTAATTAATTGGTTAATCAACTTTTTTTATGCTTGTCTATACCTAAGGGTTATATTGGTATATGATCTCCTCCCTTCGTCCTTGTGGTGAGTCTCAAAGGAGTAAAAACCACTAACAAAGCCTCCTATTTTTATTTTTTTAGGGGGAAATGTGATGTGGAAGTGATTCCCATGAACTTTCCCTAGTCACAGGAGGATTATAACCATGGATTTCACCATCATGCACAAGTCTACCCTATGTGTGCTCAGTAGAGGTTAGAAATCAAGGTAGTTGTTGTTAGGCCAAGTGATCAACCATAGGTATTTTATGAAGTAAAGGAGTTAACTCTCTAACCCAAGCATTATAAAACACCCTACATGATCCTAAACACCAAATTACCTTTATGTATATTAGGATTCCCCTTAGAGAGCTAGTAAAACCTAGCTTAAGACCTTTGGTCATAATAAGTGACTTATTTCTAGAATCAGTATCAGTGCCCATAGTAATCATTATGTGAAAATAGGGTTGAGAGGGTTTGGGAGATTTCATAATGGGTCACTAGCCTATAACCTCACCTATGGAGCCATTAGATGGTGCATTCATTAGGTTATACTCCCAATCAATTTACTAATCTTAGGCTTGTGGTTTTCTTGGTTTAGTGTGTGATAGACTATTATTTTTTGTGAGTTGAGTCAACCTTTCACCCAAGCCTATACATGGCTATTTGGGACTCATATATCATTACTGTGTATCTTGTATATCTTTATCATCTTTTACATTCTTTCCTTGACTATTATCATCTCATTTTGACCTCATAATCTCTCTCATCTTTGTCCATCTGGGCCTAGTCATACCCTTATTACCCTCAACATTAGTCCTATCATCTACTTTTATCCCATCCTAGTTATACCATAACTTTCCATTTCCTCTCACATTTGGTCACATGATAGTCTAGTCTTAACTAATCATATTCATACCCATCCCTATTCATCCATACATCATATATTATCACAAATCCTAATCCTTCATCCTAATCATATTTTTATCTACTCGTATCCTATCTATACCATCTCACCTTCTTCATATATCCTCATTTTGTCTTGATACTTTTGTATAAACATCCTTATCTTGTACTTCCTTAATCATCTCTATACATATTTTATATTCTATCATATTGCATATCCTTATCTTGTATATCCTTATTCATCTTATCTTATCCTAACTTTCCTAGTCATACCCATGCTACCCCACCTTTAGTTGTATCATCTAGTCTAATCTTAACTTGTCCATCATCACATATTATCCTATCATTATCTCATCTTAGGTCATACCACCCTTCCCACATCATAAATCTTACCTATAATCATCATTTCATCACCAACCTTATATTATTGTCATGATATTAATCCCATAATCCTTGATCACTCCATTTATTCCCATTTACCCTTCATCACATAATATTATATCTATATATTTAAGTATTTTTTTGTTCATTCCTTTTATAAAATTGACTACTAAAAAATCAGTAGAAATGTAGGGTTTAAAGCATACTTATGATTTATAACGTTGCACATCATTGATCCAGTGACTTTGGGAGATCTATTTTGGATAGGAAGGACTAATTTCACACATGAGAAAGATTGGACAAAATTTGGTTAATAGGATAGGATAGTGGGTTTCTTGGTACTAGACTAGTTCTAATAAGTAATGAAATTCCCAATGAGGATGTCAACCCACTTATTTAAGTAATTAAGTAGAAAAAAATGATAAAATAAATTTCAAGATACATATAATGATATAGATATAACATTGAAATATTTTGAACTAATCTTCATTTATTTCATTAAGATGGGCAAAGTGATCACACCAATAAGTTTTGGTAGAGTCTAAATATTGCATAATTTATAATTGGTTAGAGATAGATTCTATATTAGGGGCATACATAATGGTGCAAAGCCTTAACTCAAATGTGATATCACTCTAATTGGAAAAGAGAGGTTTAAGAATGATTGGTAAATCATGGATGTTATTGACTTCATGTGAGGCTCTAGGAAGTGTCATCTACAAATAACGTCTATGGTTTAGGGAATAGAGAATCAAAATAAATGATATGTCCTAACAAAACTAGTCTCATATTTAAAATAGAAAATATTACATAGGGATCGATGCCAATTTCACAAGATCAATGACAATTCTAATGAATTGATGTTAATTACAAAAAAAGTGACACTTTGGCAATAAGAATGTAAAGGATGGTTTACAGAGATATAAACTGCTATAAATAATGAAAGAAATACCTTGAAAGCACTCCAAGACTATGATAATATTGAGATTGATACACTGATCTTTTTGCCTCTTGACGAATGTTGAGGGTCTAATGTTACAATGTGTATTGCCAATAGGGCGCTGAGTAATCATCTACAAATCATTTAAGAGCATTGTTTCAGCCTTTAAGAGCAAATTTGTGTTCCTTTGCCAAAGTTAAGGCTAGGCATAAATCAATATTGATTCTATCAGATCGACATCAATGGAAGTGATCGTTGTCAATTTTGATCATTTTTATCAAAAGTTTATTGTAAGTTATTTAAACCATGAAAAAACTAATCACATGGACTACTAAGTTGTTACATGGGTTTTTACTATAAGGGAGGTTTTTTGAGAAGTTAAACTATTTTATTTTATTGAATTTTTGTGGATTTTACTAGATTTAGTAGTTGGGAGGATAAAATAGTAATTAGTGAAAAGTAATTACTTAGGGTAAAATGATAATTAGTGAAACCAATTACTTAAGGTAAAATCATAATTAGTGAAACTAATTACTTAGGGTAAAATGAGTAAAGAAGAAGGGGACTAAAACATATATTATTAGAAATATCTATTGTGAAAAATTTTAATGCTTACATTTGCCCCTTTTTATTGACAATTATATAATAACTTGCCATGAGACAAAAACTAAGACAATTCTAAATCCATAAGTTTATGTGAGGAGGTATCCCCCCAAACCAAGAGTCAGTGTAGGATGATGAGTTGGTGATGGGTTTGAAATGATGTAGTAATGGATAAGATGGGGATAGGATTGATAAAAAAATAAGCACCAAAGCTATGAGCATAGAAATGGAGTAATATTTTTACACTGACAAGATGTGGGACATTATAATAAAAATTCTCTAAGGTAAAAAAAGTAATGGATTACCACAACTATGAATAAGTTGACTCAAATGAAGGCAATCAAGATAATAAAGGATAGGATGGGTTGACCAAAGCATCCATTATACTTGGGACATATGTGCTACTTAGAGATATTTTTTCTCAATATGAGATACACTCTTGGGATCCATAAGGGATACATTCCCAAGGAAGTGTAAGCCTTTTAAAATCTATGGGACCAATAAGGGGTCTATGTCCACTAACCTATGATGTAATGTAACAACTAATGGGATAGTTGTAGTAAGGAAACTTATGTGGCCTTGGATCAAGACTGGTGGTATACAAAAGATTGTAAGTAGTGTACAAAATGCCAAATGTAGAAAATCAACCATGATCTCTTCGAATTGATGTCGATTAAAAATAATAGATGTCGATCCATAGAGTATCATCAATGATCATGAGAGAGGCTATATATAGTAAGCCCAACATGTTAAACACTCATTTTATATTGATGGCGTGTGTGTATGAGTGAAAATTTGGCATTCATTTACACATATTTACTATTTATGAACAATGATGGTTAGCAAGAGTGGGAGAAATAGGAGGTGGAGGTTGCACGATAAGGTAAGTTTTGAATTTTGTTTATTTTTTTAAATTTTTTTCATTTTAAATATTTAATTTGGGATGTTACTAGTTTTATGGTAGTCGACAGGGATCAATGTCAATTGTTATTAAATCGATGTTGATATTAAGGGATCAGTATTGATTTATTTTTAATCATTATTTATTTAGTTAGGGATGAGGTCTATTCAATTAAAATATCCATTGATTATATAAAAATGGATAACAATTTAAAAATTTGCGTAATATAAGAGTTTAAAAAATTAAAGTATGATAGGGACCTATGATTATATGCATGGACCTTAATGAGGATGCAAGATCAAGTACCACCCTTACTAGAGTAGTTACATGACTAGATGAGTGATGAGGATTGGGATCATATGGATGCCATTGGGTTCAAAGGGCTGCACCAATATCACCACATTCACAAGGTTTTGGGTATGTTTGTGACATTTCTAGAGTGATGGGATGTTTCAATAGGGACCTATTGGTTACTAATGGGGGAGATCACTATAACTGTAGAAGATATCTATCAAATATTATGGCTACCAGTGTAAGGAACAACTATTATAGTGGTAGATGAGATGGGACATGTAACAATATTGAAACAACTTTATGGGGAGGATGTTATGGATATTACCTTTATGTCTAAAGGATTTATTTTTGAGTAATTATATTAGGAGGATGCAGAGGTGTCTAAAGGATTTATTTTTGAGTAATTATATTAGGAGGATGCAGAGGTGAGGCTAGTGACGACCATGATGATGTTTGTAATATCTTGTTATGTATTACTAGATTTAAGGGGAGGTTGATTTACCTAGAGCTTGATAGGCATTATGGATAACATGACGGAGCATTATACTATATTTACATGGGATCCAAACTTTTTTGGCACAAGTATACAAAGAAATATGGGAGTGGAGGACTCATTAGATATTTGGTCTAGATGTGATTTTTGTATTGTAGTGTTGGGCCTATGAGCCTATCCGAGTTATTTTCCCACTTGGCACTCTATGGGTATGATGGCATCAGACAAGTCATAGTGTGGGATTCCTTTGATGGAAGGAGGATGTTGTGGGGTCATTTAATGATGTTGTGGTATGAGACTTTGCCTATTATTGACAAGTTCTAGGGGAGTTTAAGGATGGGGATATTATCTAGAAGCCATATGTGAGGTTTATGGCATGTCCTAGGGTGGAGGGAGAGTTAGTTGGTGGACAGTTAGGTGGTTTCAGGGGAAGAGAGCAGATCACTTAGAGTTGTTTTAGTTTAGGAGAGTTAGGAGGTAGTTTGGCTTGATATAGGATATTCTATATGTACTTTAGGTATACAAGTGAGATGGTACTAATATCAAGCTACCATAGGCTCACTTTTTTGATCTATAGGTGGGGCCTAAGTAAGAACTAGATGATATAGATGTGGATGATGTTGGATATTCTTTAACATACTCTTTATGGTGAGGAGACTAAGTAGGGGTGAGATAGGAGAGGGTGGTGCATACTTTCTAGGATGAAACATACAAGGAGATGTAGGAGGTAAAGGATGAAGAGTTTGCTAATATATAGGCCATTACCATAGTGTATGATGCAATGAAATCATAGTGTACTACATTATAGGGACATGTGACTACCCTACAGGGGGCTCTAATGACTGTACAATTCAACCATGATAAATTAAAAGCTTTATTTGATGTATTATAG